>WIQG01000839.1:0-24702 GCA_014925785.1 Mycena galopus ATCC 62051 | reverse complement strand
CCCTGCTGATCAAGGAGCATTTGAGTGCGGAGGTTTGCGATCTCAGCCTCCAGCAGAGAGATGCGCAGGCGGTCGCTTGGAACTGGCTCAATAACACCCGGGACGCTGCCGTCCCCAATTTTGACGGTGTGATCTTCCTCCACCCGTGCCCGTTTGGTCGAGGATCGTCCAGGCGAGAAAGCGCGCAATACAGCAGGTGCTAGAAACATGTAAGACAATTTTTAGTGACAGCGGTGGGTTCAATTACTGAGCGGGTAATTTTCCTTTTCGATTTTAACGGTTATAGGCTTTTGGTCAGCATCGGACCGCAAAATGCTGCCTCCCAATTCAACATATCCAGCCGTGGTATCCTGTGAGAGCTCCTGGAGTTCCGCCTGGGTTTTCTCCCCGGTCGGCCCGTTCAGGTAGTGTCTGAATGCGTCCTGGTCTGACACTTGTGAATTGAAATAGCCGAAGTCAGGATTCAATGTGCTGGCAGTCAATCATCAGGTGCGGAAAAAATTGCGGCGCCATAAAGTCAGCTTACAATGTTGACCTGGCGGTGCCCAGGGCTTTTTTCTGTCTGTCTGAGTTTCGACGATGCATGGCTGAAGCCGTCGTAAGTCAGACGAGGTTTGTTTGTCACTCTTTTGTTTTCCAATTTTCACTTCGACTCCCCCATGTCCCGGAGCTCAGAGTCGCCTCCGCCACTGTCCCTCAGCCTCCATCGCACTCGACACTCGTCCCCGCGACACACGCCCTACGATGATCCAGGTCATCGCCGACGTCGCAACGGCAACGAGAATTTTAATTCCGTCGGCCCAGGGCAGCCAGGCGATTTTCACTCTCAGTACCTCCCATATGGGGGCTCCAGCGGTGGCTATGACCGCACTCCATTCTCCTCGCTGCAGACGCAGGACCTCGAGCGGCTGCCGTCACTCGCCACCCTTGTCAATGTCGATGAACTCAGTGCTCAATATGGGCTTGATAATGGCCAGCGTAAAGCCGCGCACACCTTTTGCAAGGTTCGTAGACTCTTCTGTTCCTGTTACGGTGCTAATCGTTACATTTTCCCGCAGCTCAGCAGCGAAGATCGCGCTATGACAATATTTCTCCGCCTCCTTCGCACGGAGCGCCAAAACGACGAAATCCAAACCCAGATGCAGCAAATGCAGAGTCATCTCGAGAATATTGCGGCGTTTTGCGTACAGAGCTGGAAGCCATCACCCGAGCAAGTGGTATGCCCGTCTGTATTGTCTGCAATACCTCTGCTAACGACCCGCCAGAAATTGCTGAAATCCCTCCTTCGCCATTACATTATTCGGCCTATCACGTCATACAACAATTTGATCTCCCTTGTCGAGGTACGTGCGCAATCTGTGTGCTGGCATCGGCTTGACAGTCGCTCTAGACGTACATTCTTGACCATGCGATGCAGCTACGTCTTGGGCTGTACAAGGATGATCCTACAGTCAAAGCCGTTGTCAATGCTCTGCTCGTGAAAGAAAACGGCAACACCAGGAGTGCTATACGCAAATTAGTACGTTCGCTTGCATGCATTCCTTGTAATAGCTAATATAGGATTAGGTCTGGGCCTCGCTCACTGAAAAGAGCTCTTTGGAGAGCTTCACCCAAAAGGTTATAGATGCGTACCATTTGCCCACGATTCCCGCAAGCCCGCCCCAAGATATCATGGCTTGCATGGCTCTCATGGTATGTTCTCGACCTTGTCCGCTTTTTGAAAGGTTTGATTGATATCTGTGCCAGCGCAAGGTCGCCAAGCCGTTGCTCAAGAAGGAGACCCAGCGCGGTGGTGATACTGGATTTTGGAAAGACATCGAGGCGGAGCTCGATGTCCTCTTCGACAAGAATGGCAACCAGCGCGACAGCCCCGCATGGCGCAAGTGCGTGAAGCTGTATATTACCTTTTCTACATTTGACTGACGCCGTGGAGCAATAGGTGGGAGGAAGAAATTATCGACCAAGATAACCGCAAGTACAATCGTTGCGCCGTGGAGAGCAATGCCCGCACGCAGGAAGAGATTGATGCTGCGGTCCTGCCTCGCGCAAACACCGCTTCCGCCGCTGCCGCTGGCCAAGACGACGAAGATAACATGGGCAGTGCACGCGAGGATCGTGAGGTACATATTTCAGGTCTTGGTGATCTCGCAGCCCTCGCAGCCGGCCCCGTTGCCCGTTCTGTTGCGTAGACACATCCAAAAATCATATGTATTATCATACAGTATATACATATGCACCTCTATGCCTCTATCGTAATATTGTCATCGATACTCTACAATGCCAGTATTTCCATTTTAGGTAATTTGCAGTCGCTGGCGTTGGGGACGAGATGCCTAGGTTTCGCCGGTATGACTAAAGGCCATGAAAGGGCTGCTCAGTGGGATTCAAGGGACTTGACCATTGGAATTCGAAGGGGCGTATATTCTTTGGAATCCATTCGGCCGCCCAGTGGATTGCGAAGATCGCCGGAACCTTAGAATTCCGGTGCCTTCCGGGATAGCCGTGTAGGTAGGTAGCATTCCACGGCATGGTCCGAATAACGAACACCGTCTTCCAGGGATTATCCCGGTGTAAAAAGCAGAATATTGAATCCTTAAACTTGGAAAATTAAACGGGGCACGGATTATTAGAGAATCCGCCCCTGCAGGAATCGCATACAGAAGGAATGACTAGACAGAGCAGTCACATTGACCCCAGCAGTCCTTGAGTGAGGAATTCTTGAGCAAGGGATGTTTTTATTAATTCGCGTGGCCACCAGCATAGAAATACCCAGAATCTCCCAGAATTCCCAGCACAGTACCTAGAGTCAAAGACAACAGTAGACAGAGCACTGAGAGATCCCCTTGACGCAATGCCATGAAACTGGAAAATGAGGGAAAAAGGCAAAAGATCGCCATCCAAAGCAAGAGGCGTGCCGTTTATATATTTCGTGCCGGGGGCTACGTACCCTCCCTGCCGGATAAATTGAATTAAGTTGCGCCGTAGGTGGCAGTAACTGCGAATGACTGCGTCCTGTCAAGAATGAACTGTGCATGGGTCAGCAGTTCTGTCGCAAATGAAAAAGCTGTGTTTAAGCCCACAGAAAGGCGAAGATGAAAGGGGTTAAACCAAGAGGAAGAGCAGAGGAAAAGCAAAAGTAGAATGGATATACGGAGAAATAGCACAGCCGAGGAGCCATTTGCTTAAAGAACGGTTAATCTACGGTCGGCGGGAAGGCCACGGTTGATTTGAAAATTTCCATTTCGGGAATGATGGCATGTCGGTCGAGAATCGAGATGTCCGATCTGCGGAGTTACCTTTTTCGGTTCATCTCGTCCATGAGCTGCCTTTGCCTTGCATTGCCAGATTACAGGAACAAATTAAATAATTAGATCAATTGAGACAACACTGTTGTTCCAAGTAAGAGAATAATATGATATTGGTTGCCTTGAAATTTGGTGAGTTACAAGACTAGAATGACGCACAAGCTAATGTTCAGCAACCTTTCCAGCAGAGCATCATAAAAGAAGCACTTTGTGAGAAATGTTCCCTTGACCATGAGAAATTTTCCCTCGACGGTGAGAACATTGAACTTACCCGGGCCAGGGACTCAGCAACGGGAATATGAAGACCACAGTGGCTCGGGAGAACAAGGGAGATGCATTGAAATTCCCGCTACCGTAAGGTACGGGTTCTTAGGGCGCCCTAACTTCAGCCACTTGCAGGGCATCACATTTTCATTACAAGGACAAACAAAACTTTGTCATATTGAATGTGTCATGGTTCAAAAACACAGCAATAGAGAGTTGTTCGAACAAAATCTCGGTTCTCACTCGGAGCCATTTATCATCTGTTGCCTTGATGTTTTTCTGATGTTTTTTGGTTCAATATACAGACTGTTAACGTCCGAATCCGCTGCAATGAATTTGTCATTTTTGTTTTGTAGTTCAAGCCTGCCGCACGCGGCCATCAGTTGCCATGTGAACGCGACATTCCACGGCCGAATTTGCGTAATCCCCCAAAATGTTATGTCCGAAATTGCCCGATGTCGCATCATCAACCATCCAAAATCGCCAGCACAGCTCGCCTGCTTGTCTCTAACCCCATGTCGCCCTCCGGTACTTTTTGCAACGTACCACTTGTCTGTGGATCCTAGCTCTGATGTGTCTCTCTTGTCTCTTGACTGGACTCTTCTGTCTGAGGTCTCGGCTTCTCACTCCGTTGCTTCCGGTGCCCTTAATCTTCTGCTACGTGACTCAGAGTCTGTCTGTTCTATGCATGTCTGCATGTATGCTCGGAGCTCGCTTATGACCTGGTTCTTGGTCATGACTGTTGATTAACTCCAGATTATTTTTCCTTTCTTTGGGCGCTATTGCACCCGGAATGCCACAAAGTAGGTACAATATACAGGATGATTCTGAATATTGACATATTGTAACTATAGATGAATCCGTCTCTCTGGATTCCCGTGCCAGCACCCCGGGTTCATGTGTGGTCCCGATGTTGCTCTGCATGCACAAGACTGTACATTTGAGTGTAGGTGCCCCATTATATTTCATTTGCCCAAAACTAGCCTCTTAAACAGCGCTACCGCAATCCTGTGCGTGCGGCACCATGCTCTGTCTACCTCTGCTTCCATACTGTGCCCAACGACTACCTCGTGTGACATCTATGAGTATTATTCATGATATTTTAGGTCATTGTACTACCCATTCGCACTTCTCTGTATTCCATTCAAGTTCAGATTTGGTGACAATATAAAAATCTCTTCAATCACATGTTATTCCAATTGAAGATTCCAGCTTGACACAGTGTCAATGTGTTTTACTGCACAACATTGTGGCTGGTGCATGTGTTGATTATGCAATGGATGCTTTGGCCACTCCATGTCCAGATCACTCGGCCTGTCGAGCTCTGTGTGGTGATTTTGACTGTGCTCCAGAAATGTTGAATGCTGCTTTGAATGTTAGTCTTGATGCTGATCACAAGAAAATGTTGACCGAAAGCCTTTCTCATGTTGCTGCTGTTCTCAATGTATCTGTCCCCGGAGTGCGAAATTTGTGATTCAAGCTGCGTGCTGCATTGAGAAACCATGTTTCTACCCTTGCATCCCCCAACCTAGATCTTCATTCTTCCGCGTCTGTCGCTGATCTTTTCAGTTCGTTAGAAAGCCGTTGGAAGCCTGTCTTTCTTGCCATTAGTCTCTGCTAGAAAGACACTTCAATACTGGAATCTCGTACCTTGATCATATTGATCAATGACAAGCCTTCTGTGGAATCTCTTCGCAGCAAAACTGTGGAACACTTTTTATCTGAGCACTGTACTCAATTGTCCCGAACACATCCCTCAATATCTTCCCAATGGTGGTGACTGGCAAGTCAAAGGGTCTTGATGTCCCAGCGCCAACAGTCCATCCTGCAACCTCAACCGTCAACATTCTGGCCGTACGTCAGGTAAAAGTCACTTGACCTTCGCATTTCGCAGGGAATGTCCCGAACGGAATTTTTCTTTTGTCCTTTGTTCATCCCCTACCAAATTTTCTCCGAGTTTGATCCTGATTTCACAGCCACACAACCACCACTTTTTAGCCTTCCCTGGGCAAAATATAAAGATTTCGTTCAGTACATTCCCTTTCAATTCATCTCAAGTGTCACATCCAATTTAGTTTGGATTTTTAGGGTGACTGTGGAGGCCTGGGGACCGGACCGACTGCTGGCCAAACATAGAACAAACAGACATTTGATGCCTGCCACTTGCTAGTTACCACCAATGATGTATCTCTACCAGACTGCGCCAATGTGCAGAATGAATGGTGAATGAATAATATTGACCCCAACATCCAAGTCCACATACTGACTGGAGTTTATGGGGGTATCTTCAAGTCCTCTGTGCCGTGTGTTGTTAAATTTTCACATTGAGCATGAAAACTATGATATTCTTAGACAGCTTCGTCGGAAACTCAAGAGATATATCTTTCAATTGCGCAAGGACAAAGATACTGAATGAGAACAGCAGGAAAAACATGAAAAGATAGTCCAACATAAGGAACAGCTCTTACTTAGCTGGAGTCGATCCGTCGATCTTGGCCACAACTTGTACTTACCGCAATCCTTGAAAAATACAATTCTCAGTCTCTTTTGCAAAGGCGCATTATTTGAGACTCAATTACAGTAAGTTTCCGTTTCTGTTGTCAGAATCTGTTGTCATATTGGTAGCGGGCCTTGCCGCTCGTCGGCCTTACCAGCTTTATATTATTAATTGTGTACAGAATCTGCACAAATCGGCAAATGGAAGAGGGAGTGCTAGTAAGGGAGTAAGAGAATTGGGAAGCTAAATTAAATCATGTACAATGTGGACATGTTCCCTACTCATCGTCATTCTCATCCTCTAGCTCCTCCAAACCCTCCAGTCCCAAGCCCTCGCATTTAGCACTGCACTGCATTGGTGTGTCGAGAGGTAATTCTTGTTTCCTTCCTGGCCATGATCACCAGGTCCGCTTTTTCTGGCAGAGATTTGAGTTGGTGGTGCAAGTGGGATGGAAATAAGTCTCACCCTTTTGGTATATGGGCCATCGGATCGAAAATCACATTCTTCTGCTGGCCATTGATTCTGGCCTCCATGGCTGACACCGAAGTCAGTTTAATACAAAAAGACTCACTAGTTTAACACAGAACCGGCGAGGTGCTCCGGAAAACACTTCATGATTTCGCATGCCGGCAGATTTCCATCCCTGACCGCCTTTTGGAGCTTGTTCGGCTTCATGGCTAGGTCATTAAGTTAGTCTGCTTGCCCAGACTTTTTTTGCACGCAACTTACTGACTCATCGCAAAGGGAATCAAAGCTCAAGCAACTTAACCTCGAATTCGAAGTGCCAAGCGTTCGAAAATCACCTCCTCTCCCCGTGTGTACAGCTCTAGTTGCGCAGAAGATGTTCGAGGACACTAGTCGTCGCCATGGTCCAACAACAATCCAACGGCAAATTGCTAGGGAAAGGTTCATACCAATTCCTCAGTAAGTTTCCGAACCTCCTGTTAACTCAACAAGTCTCCTAATTCACGTGCAGCGATATCGTGCGTGGTATAGCACACACCATTGATCCAGGGGGAGCAGAATTGCGCTTTCCGGGGAAAAAGACACCTTTCAAGGTGCGCGGTCAGCTCAAGGCCGTCAGCCCCATGAAGGAAGTGCATTGCAATGGCCATGAAAAGCTTGGCTCAAAAGCATTGCGCATGGGTCCAGTGGGCATCCCAATCTATGGATTCCGTGATCACATCGGCATGGTTCTCTATCTAACCGTCGTCCCGAATGATCGTAATGAGGAGACCATCAGTCATGTTTATCTTGACTTTGTCGAAGTCACTGGCGGTGAGCAATATTGTTGTCTGCCAATCAATGCAGAAATGCCGGTACACCTTACTTTCGATGGTGGTACAGAGACTGGACTCATGAAAGCAATTCAGCAAGAACTTCGGTGCGGACTTGTACCATCAAAGACACGGATGCAAATTAAACTGAGCTTGGCAGTCGCTCACTCCTGGCAGACAAGCTCACTGAGCTTGATCGGCCGTCAACCGTTGCATTGAAAAGCACAGATAACATTCCAATCGAGTCTCTTTGGAGTGATTGGCAGACATATGCTGGACGCAACATCAAGCATACCCTCCTCCAAGGGAATGCAAATGGCTTGTTTCCTCCTGGCAATCCAAAACATGTGTCAGTGCCCATCCTTTGAATGTGAATTCGGGTACTCACATCATTGGCAGTAACTTGTTCCAATGGCTGTGGCCTCGCATTGTTCAGTGTCACCTCAACGAGTTCCATGACTACTGGAACACTACCCCACGTTGTTCACAGAAGGTCAAGACGCTTCCAACCGTTGCACCTGAGATAGGTTTTTAATTATCCGGAGAGGTACAATATACTGCATTGTGGGACAACAGTTCCTGCAGGGCTTATTGAAGAACTGTGAGCTACGCATCTCGACAAGACTCGCGCCGAGGTGATGGAGTAGGTTCCGCAGGAATTCGATGAGCTAGTGTTGGCTGCATATGAGCTTATTGGATGGCCGGTGCTACATTATACAACAAGTTGGTCCACCTTTGGCAAGTTGATTGAAGTCATTGAGAGTTTGTAATGTATCTTACTGTTTCGTTGGTGAATAAATGCGTGAATTGATGGTTTTCGAGAGACATGGGAGTGAAAAAGACTGCAGTAACTTGACACTGCCGCGCAACACAACGGCCAATTTTGTGTCACCTTTGAATTGAGAGATGTTAGAGCAGAGCTGACCTAGTAGCGTCGACCCAGAAGCCGCCAAAGCACGGACGGAGGACAGTCCCCAACGACATGGTCAAGAAAAAAGCGGAATGGTGGCTCCGCGGATCGGACATCCCGACCGACATGCCATCATTCCCAAAATAGAAATTTTCAAATCAACCGTGGCCTTCCCGCCGACCGTATACGAGCTTCAACCGTTGGGCCACGTATGTACTACCTTCAAATTAATCGCTCTCACCCTTTCTCCGCCTTGATGCTGGTCCCGCATCCGATTCGAATCTCTAGAATAACGGCCGCGCATCGACAGCAATACCAGTAGGAGGCCATGAATATTCAGCTGCTAGAATGCATTGAGTATTCAGTTATTTGGAAATATCCAGCGGATTTCTGGAAAGCTCCGCCTCTCCGCTGGCAATAGGATCCTTGAGGCAGTCTCCAGGTGATCAATTCGGCGTCTCGGGCTAAGACGACATCTTTCATCTAAGGTGAGAGTGTACCGGACTTCAAATTCAAAGAAAAGCCAGCACTGCAGTTGAGATTCGGGGCATCTTTACTTCGGAGTATGTCTACATCAAACCCCTCCTCCCTGCGTTTCAAATCCTAATCGTAATTCTGAATCATTCGAGCGCGCATTCCGAATAATTTTAATTTATGCCAATGCGTTCTAACGGTTGCTCAAAACCGCAGACAGACTTCCGTGTGGAATTAGACTATGGCCGGAGACCAATAGCGGGAATTCAAGCCATCGTGAGGCTTATTCTCCTCCTCCAAGGGCGGCTGGTGCGTCCGAATCCGTGAGTGTTGCGTGAGTGCCATGTTTTCAGCGCCTGATATTAGCCTTCACACCTCCATGCTTACTCAGGTAGATTTACTCCGCCTGATGTTGGTGTCGATTTACCGAGCAGTTGTCGGGATGCTAAGGTGCGGCAGCGGCTTACTTTGAACCTCAATGTAGCTTGTGGCGCAGTAGATGAGCAGTCTTGGAAGGAGGCGTGGACCATTATTTCAATGCAGGTTAGGCATGCCGATCCAATTCCTACACTTCTGTTCGTCCAACTCTCAACTAATTCAGGGCCTTGATTTCGCTGATATAAGTAACCCACTTCTATTTCTTCAGTCCTCGCTTGAAAATTCCCCGCGTAAGTGAAATTTCGTCCTGGCTAACCCGTCTTAACATATGCTGACCATTTGAACTGTGCAGGAACCTCAGTTTATTTTTGCTTTCACCGTTCCCAGTCCAGGCGTCATGCGACTCTGCGGGAGAGTTCTCTTGGAGACGTGAGACCCTACTTCGTTCACAGCTGACTATGCCTTCACACCCTACCTCCTATGCCCGCTTTATTGTCGATGTTGTCGCACAGCTCACTGACAGCCTCCACAGCTCTCCATCTATATCTGGTTTACGATCCAAGCTATCAATAGACTCAGGCATCGAGGGTGAGAACCTCTCGACATTTTCAATTCACGTTTTGATGCTCACTCTGTTTGGGAAGGCGGAAATCCGGTCGCTGGGCACTGCGCTATGTGCTCTAAGTTTGCGGTTTGCAGTACCAAATAATACGGAAGGGTGTATGTTCACTTGACATTTCTTTCCTTGATTCTCGGCACGGACAGGATTTCCAATCTCGAAGGTTTTTCATTCGTGGATCGGGCGGCCCAGAGTTAGCCGATGGGCGGGCCAAACGGGCTTGCCCCGCTTAGCGGAGTTTGAATTTGGCTGTAGCGGGCGGGCGGCGCGTGGGTTTGCGGTGTGTCTGACTTGTGCTCGGCTACACTAAGCTTCCTCACTGTATGTATATTGTATTTCTCTCAATATCTGTGCTAGTACAGCCATTGCCGTGTTCATAGTCATGTCTAGAATCACGAGATCAACGCCGTCACCGCCAATGACGGCGTTCACCAAAGCTGAGCCAAAATCACAGTTCGAGTTGAATTCACAACAGTCGGTACGTTCTAATGACTATTTGGCACCCGCGAGCGAAGGCGATGTCCCCACACCTTTTCCTTTGCTGGTGACCCCACAGGTTTCGTTTTCTTTCCCTTTTTCGGGCGTTTGGTGGATTTCTTGCCCTCGATCTCGACGTCTGCTTTCCGCTTCAACAGGACGGGCATCGGAGTGGTGGGCGTAACAATTGATTCTCCCGCCCGCCGGAAAGTAGGGGGTCGGAAATGTGGGTCATAAAATGCATGAGCCTTGTTGAAAATTAACATTTGTTTGAGCAGGTCGTTGCTGCCAGTGTTGACTTCCGGGAATGGGGTCGCCGCAAACATGGCCTCCAGTGCCTTGGGGCCATCGGTTGAACATGGAACCACGCAATCGGCGAAGAAGTCCATCAGAATATCGCCATTGAGGTCCAACGGTCCCCGATCTCGTACTGAACAGCTAAAATCTGCAATAGAGCAGAACCCACTCCATGACGCGCATTCGCATTCCTCCTCTAGTATGCTCAAGAAGTTCTCATGGCGCAGTAGAGCAGCCATGCAGCATCGAGAACGACTTCCAGTTCAGGTGTAGGAACCAGGCCCAGCGAAGCCATCCAGTTGCCGGCATTTTTGCGCCGTTCAACTTCTTTCCTCGAGCGGAAATAGTTCAGGAAATTTGCAACCACACGGTGGTTGGAATCAAAGGCTGCCAGAATTTCCGCGATTTGAGGAATCGCTGCGCTGAATATATCCGCCAGCTCAGGATTTTTGTGGCGAGGATGGTCCGGGTGCATGTGGAATGGCAGGCGGATTTTCCCAAGCTAAACTTGTGGTCAAGAAATGAAATTTCACAAGATAGAACGAACCATATTTGCGGTGAGATCAATGTACTCTATCTCTTCGCAGAATCCACGCTCACGGGTAAATCTCGAACGATGGATGACGGTAGTGCGGAGTCCTTCGACTGGTACACTGTTCCATCGGTGCATTCAAACCATTGGAATTCATATTCGTGGTTCGGCGCAACCTTCTTGTGACGTTTAACAAATGTAGCTGGGTACCAAAGCACCCCGGGGCCCTCCAGTCTGGTATATTTGGATCTGGAACCATCACGATTCTGCCTGGCCAAAGACTAGAAATTGTGAGCATAGACCCAAAAGAAGTGAAGGCACTTACATTTCACCCATGGGATCTTCGTCGCGGCAGTACTTGCAGATGAAATGGATGTCTTCCGCAGTCCAATTGATTCCGGAGGGAAGACAACTCATGTGTGACCACTGCTGCATTGTTCACACTGTACCTCCTCAAAATCCCCATCGCCGTCAGGATTTACCATCCCACAACCATGACAATGCACGGGCATGGCGTCTGCGAATCGGTCTCGGCGAAGCTTTGTTGGTGGGCATTAAAGTCGGGAGACGGTGGGGAGGTTTCATCCGGAGTATAGAACCGATCCTGAGAGTTATCCGGTGGCGTTGGAAACGATGAGGACTTCGCTCGCGTCGATTTCTTGGTGGGCGACTCAATTGAATCAATCAACATTTGATCCACTTCATTGTCAATTATGCGGTCAATATCCAAGCCGTCAATTTTGGGATCGACGTCGTCTGGGATGTCAATGATGACTTTTGGCAGAGGCGGTATACGCTCAAGGTCAGCCTGAATTTCAGAGACCAGGCGAGAGGTATTCTGGAATCAAAGAATTCAACACACGCAGCGCATTTCACAAATCACGCACCGATGCTTTAGACCTCCGTAAATACAGAACGTACGAGGTCTGGGGATCAGATTCTTCCAGAAGATATAGGGGACCAATGTCTGTCAGGACCCCTTGCGCTCGAGATCGTTGTACAGATAGGTTCTGCCCTTCACGCGTGTCTTGGTCATATAATGTCCTATAGTCCTCGTTGCCTCTGGTGGAATATAAAGCACTCGTGCGATCAGGTGGTATTGAACATCTCTTCGAGGTTCAAAATCAACGGGCAATGGACCTGCGCCATCGCTGTGTCAACGGCTGGGTTGTAGCTGCCGCAGATTGGGTCAATTCGAAGAGGGAGCGGCCACTCTGTGATATCGAAACAATGATGAATTGCACCATTACACAGAGATATGGGGCATTTTTTCGGCGGTCGCTATGCAACGGCCGGTGTGTAGTATCCGCGATGCCTGAATCGCTCCCGAGGAATCGCATGCATCAAGAAATCGTCGAGCAAAGGCGCACCGAGCTCCGCATTAATGAAATGCTGGGCCAGCCGAAGGTCATCGAAATGGATCCCGAGCTCCGTTTGGATCTCGGTCTGCGAGGTCGGGCTTCGGTGGTTTGCCTCGCAAACGTAATGCATCCATGAGCTTTTTCTTGTCAGGTTTGGGCGCGCCCTGGGGTCCTGAGCTCGGCCCGACCGCAATCGTACCACTGAGAAGTCCACGCAGCCATAAATGTTCGGCCACATATCGTAGCCTGTCTCCGGAGTTTCATTGCGAATTCGCCTCAGAAATTCGCCTCGCACTGCGTCGCCCATTACAACGAAAGCAGGGAAGTAAGCCTCCATAGGGGCATCAATGAAGCATGAGTTGGAGTTCCACACGTAAGATGACGCATCAAAGGTGTGGGCGCTGTCGAACTCGGTGGGGGTGGTGCACTGGGGAGAGCAGGAGCCGAGTTACAGTTAATCCATCGCTCGTCCTCATTGAGGGATGCGTTGCGAGCTGCAAACTCGGCTTCTAGCTTTTCGACAGCAGCTAGACGTTCACGGGTATCAGGAGCACGCCCGTCATTCTCGTGCCATTTGATACGTGATTTGGCCTGAGGTTTGGAACCCTGAATCTAGCGTCAACATGTCCAGCTAATTGGGTCAGAGGATCGTTTGCATGAAAGGGAATAAAATACCAGTTATAGCATCGTATAGCATCTCGATTTCGCGCTGGAATCATACAATCGTCGGATTCCCTCCAGAGATCAAACCCAGACCAACGGCGCGGTATAGAAGCCAATGTCCGGATTCTGCAGCATTGGTAGAGTGGGGAAGTTTTGCCTGCAATTCGGCGGGCATCGTGCGCATTGCGGGGAAGATCATGCTGCCGTTCCTTGGCAAAATCCACCAAGACAACCAGGGTCGAACCTCGCGAAATTCTACGAGGATGAGCTCCACCGTCTGCACAAATTCCGCGGGCGTAGTGTTCGAGCCCTTGAGAATGCCGACAAGATGCTCAAATCGATATAAGAATTCGTTGCTGATGTCTGTTTGATTTTATGCAACGAACGCTTCCAGTGCACCACACCTGAAAATACCGCCACTCTCGATAACTATCGACGGGAATACCCCCCCAAGTCCGTCAATAGTTATCGAGGGTGGCATCGTGCCAGCACGAGCTCTTGGTGGCAGCTGTGGCACCTGGCCGAGCCATGGCGGCGGCGCCACCCAATATATACCTGGCTTTGTTTGGTTGTTTTTTTTCGACCAAACAGTGCCATATGTGCCACAGAGCAGCCATGTATGCCACAGAACACCAAATTGCAATGGATATGGTGCCATCCATGCCACGGAGCCCTGGACCCAGGGTCAGTAAAATTTTGTTACCCAAATAGTGCCATGAGTGCCACAAGACGTTCTGATCGAGGTTCAGTAAAAAAATGTGACCCGGTTACTGCCATCGGTGCCACGAGACGTCCGGGACAAGGGTCAGTAAAAAAATGTGACCCGATTACTGCCATTGGTGCCACGAGACATCCAGGACGAGTTGTTATACGGTTTCCACCGGGATCCACCATCCTCCTCCCCTCGGCCATCATCCGCCATTCCAATGTCCCTGTCGGCGCTCACGAAACTCGATCCTCCTTTGTACAATATACCGCCGGTGGAATCTTTCGCTGGATCCGGAATGGTTTCATGACTGATGATGATTTCGAGTTACAGGCGTCTTCCGCAGAGAAGGCGGCCCGCGCAGCAGAGGCGGAGACAAGGTGGGAGGAGGGCTTGAAAATGTTCAGTACTATAGATGAATTGTAGCTCAAGCAATATAGTACTGTTCTCCTACGTGACTTTATTGAGCGTAAGATTTTCGTAAGTGACCAGAAGTGAAACCAGTAAAATTTTGGTAAAATTTTGGTAAGTGACCGGAAGTGACGAAACCGGCCCGTCAATTCCGGTGCCCGGTCCGTCACTTCTGTCGGACATAATTATATTCTCTGTGTGGTGAGTCCTAGTTAAATTTGCTCAAGGATTTTTGGATAGCTGCAAGACGTTATCAATTCTCTGTGCCGAATTTCTTGGGTCTTCAGTTTTGGTGTAGAACCTAAACAAAAGGGAAATGTACAATATATCCCGGATTTATCACGAACTCGCCAGTGATGGCAGCCCAAATTATTCCTCCTCCTCGATCCATGCCACTTCATCCTTAGAGAAAATTCACCAGCCATCTACAATCACACTTCATTGAGTCCCAAAAAGAATTGTGGTCAAGACAAATTCCTTGAAGAAGATATTTCAGTGTTTGCATTTCGCACAGCTTGTCCAGTGCAGGCTCATTTCCTTAATTGGGACTTGACCGCCTTTCACTCTTGACGATGATCATGACCACCAAAAAAACTCAGCCACACTCGAAAGCTCCTCAAAGCGGCTCGAGCCTTACTTCGAAGGCCGCACATGCTCAAGCTCAAGCAGAATACAGGGCCAGGTAATGTCTATGTGACTCCAAACACAATTTCAATTGACTATGTATACCAGGAATCTCGAAGCTACGCGTGAAAAAGCCCGACTTGCCATGCAACGGTGAGTGTTGTATATCTCACTTGACCACTCCCACTCATTTCTAGGCGTCGCGCTGAGGCCAAGCTCGCTGAGAACAAGACCTTGAAGTCAATTGAGAGAGCTGAGAAACAGCGTGCCGCTGATTCTGACTATAAAGAGCGGTGAGTGGGTGGGTTCATGCATACTACACCTTGACCTATATTTCATGCACAGGAAGAGAATGAGGTAGGATCGTCTATTACTACTCGAAACAATACTGACGTCTCTATGTAGGACATATATCAGTCGTTATGGCCATGCTGCCTTTGTGAATCATTATTTGGCCTTGAAATTTGAGACGGGAGCGAACCACATGCCAGGGATTCTGGCAGAGGGAAAAGATGGCGACAATCCAAGGCTGGAATATCTGCTGAAGCAAGAACGAAACGATTTGACCAGCAAGAGGCTCAGGCTGCAGATCGGGCTGCACAACAGGGGTTCAGGGTCTAGATACAAAATTAGCTTGTCTGTGAGAATTGACCATTTGAACTTACTTGTGTGCGACAAAGAACCAGAAGAATAAACATAGCTCGACACGATCTGTCGAACACCAAATTTGTGCCGTAGAATCCCGGAGATGAGTGATATGTCACATCACACTCTACACTCACTCTGCGCGTCCTTTGTCACAAATTTGGTGCTCTTGTTCTTTGCTCAAGCTCTCTGCTCTCGGCTTTCCTCTGTCTCTGCCTGCTTGCTTTGGTCCCCTGAAAAATGCCACAGTTTGGCAAAATACCTTGCACACCACACTCCCGGGCGTCTCAAAATTTTGACGGGTTCTTGGCTCACCAATGCAGCGCCGCAACAATATTATTTGTCATGCCATATGGAAGAAAGGCTGGGATTTATTCTTTGAGGTGCGTTTTTCATTCCGTCCTTTTCTTCATGCTCTGAGAAACCATCAGGTCCGCTGCGGAGGATGCACTTCCAAACCACGGCTACTACGATCTTGTCTGGTGCAAACAATATCGACGACGCGCTGCACCAATGGATGCGCGCATGTACCCGGACTCACAAGGCCACCTGTGATCTCGACAAGCTCGGGGCCAAGCCTCGATGCCGTCTCGGACTCGAAGGAGTCCATATCTAGCCCTCACATCCAGCTTGTCCTCGCAGATGAGGAGGACGCCTGCAGCGATACCTGCAACAGGGTCATGGTTGTTACCACCCCCTCGTCGAGCCGTTGACGAGAAGGCAGCGCGAAAATTCACCCTGTCACCATGCTTCACCAAGAGAGGCCAGGGCTTCGTATTCAATCCCGAGGCCCAGTGTCCAATGTGCTGTGCGCAGTACCAGTCACGGTCCCTCTGTCAAGTCCAAGGCTTCCACCCCCTCCAAGCGGCGTAAGGTCAAGGCCCATGACGTGTCACCACCCCGTCACCTATGGATCCCACAAACCCCCTATAGTTAGAATGGGGGTATAGCATGCTATCCCCCATTCTAACTATAGAGGATTTTGGTGATTTCCCCTATGCTGCAATAAAGCTGTGGTAAAACCTCAATAAAGCGCAATACCTCAAGATTTTAGAGGTGGTAGACGCAAGACAACCTTGCCACAGTAAAGCTGCAATAAATGTCATAATAAAGCCAGAACAAAGGTGCTGCCTCACAACAGGGTACCAAACAACAAAAGCTGTAATAAAACTGCAATAAAATCGCAATAAAGTCACAACAAAGGTGTCACCTTTGTGTGGGGTTGCTAACAACAAAAGCTGCAATAAAGCTACAATAAATGCACAATAAAGTTGTAATAAATCTGACCCTTCATTTAGCATACAGCAAGTCCGTATACCACAATAAAGCTGCAATAAAACCTTTCCAAAAAATTCCCTGCACATATATGCTGCAATAAAGTCACAATAAAGCTGACAATGCATGTGCCCTTGTGCGTAGAGTTTGGGAACTGCATACACTGCAATAAAGCTGCAATAAAAGTTGTTTTCACATAAGAAAACCACAATTAACCTTTGCTACTGTCTGTTGTAAGCATTCACTATGTTGCAAACCATGAATCAGTCCTTGTTGGAATGATGTTGTGCGCAGTTCCTCTGCTGAGAGAATGACCCACTCCATACATACAACAAGTGCATTCATTACCTTGCCCCAAAAGACATCTATTATCTTTCATCTATAGCTGTTATCTGTTATCTTGCCTGTGTTATGCCTGAGTAAGCACCTGGGCTCCTATCATGATCCAGATCACTTTATAAATATTTTAGTGGAATAAAATATTCATTTATCGCTGGGTTTGGCCGAGTAATTTTGCATTTTGCACAGTAGCCAGGGCACTGATTACAAAACGGACTGGACAGCCAGACTGAGTGATTTTTTCTCTAAAACTTTGATTTTGACTCTATTCTTGGATATTTTGATGTCTCGGAGTCTCCCACCATGACATGTTTCCTTTTTTTATCTATCATCTTGCCTGTAATCAAGCATACTAACCTCCTGGATTCCTATCATGATCCAGGCCACTTTAAATGAATATTTTATTCGAATAAAATATTCATTTATCACCGGGTTTGGCCGAGTATTTTGTGTTTTGCGCAACAAACCAGGGTGTTGGCTGCAAAACGGATTTGACAGCTAGATTCAGTGATTTTTTCTCTACAAGTTTGATTTTGACTATATTTTTTGGATTTCGGTGTCTCGGAGCCTCTCAGGCCGACATATTTCATTTTTGGGCCACTACGCTTTTCGCTCAAAAAGGAAATTTTTTGTTTTTCCCCTCAGTTGGGCGCAAATTGATCATTTTTCTTGATTCAACTTTGCAGCTGTCGTATCCTATAGGTGTAGATGAGACTTGCACCATATCCTAGGCTGGGTAAACAGTGTAACATGAAGATAATGCCTGAACTTGTAAAATTTCACTTCTGACCTTACTACTTCACACAGACCCAGTGGAGCTCGGCCTAATGACTGTCCTCTCATATTAATACCTTTTATCAGTGATTTGGATGGATTTTCTCTGTGTATCCGGTGGATATACATAATTTAATGGCCCAGTGGAAATTTGGATATTCACAGTATATTGCAAGTACCACCCATCAAGCTGGCCGAAAAAATGGTCCTAATGCATATAGGAGGTATATGGACACTTCTGAGGGACTTTGTGGTCATATTGGCATCAACCACATTGAGATTCAAGGAAGGTAAGTAGCACATAAATGTTTGCCCTATTTGCTTTGTCTCATCGTGCTGAGCACCAATCCAACTTCATGGAAGAATCATAATGACATGCCCCATCCCCCAGAGCCCAAATTTTGCACCAATATATGGCCAGAATCATGAGAACTGTGAAATGTCAGTTTTGCATATATTTATTAATTGAGGCCCAAGGAAGCCACCTGCTGCCATATAGACGTTATAAATGAGAAGCCATAATGTAAAACAACAATTCCAAGCCTTATTTCATTGATTTTGGTGAAGATTTGACCAAGTTGTGTTTTGGATAGTGCGCAGTCAAAAGGCCATAATTTGCAGTTGAGCCCTTATGCCCAAAAACACCATCTGGTGGAAACCTAATGAAATTCCTGCAAATAAAGCTGAATATTGCTCTTTCACATTGGAAAATGCTGTTTACATGCTTTTCTTTGCATTATATGCAGTGCTTAAGGCCTTATTTCACAAATGATCAGAAATTGTCACTTCACATATCTCAGCTTCAGGTCGATGTTTTGCCCTGATTTTTGACTCAAACAATTTGATATGCATTTGGTACCTCTTAGGAGAGTTTAAATCTTGTTCTAATGCTGCAAGGCAGCCTGAATAACATGAATATGCAGTTGAAGCCTAAACATGACCAAAGTCAATATGTAGTGGACTGAGGTAGAATAGAAGGATTAAAAACAGGTTCATATGTCCTATATGTCATGTGGGATGATTGGAAAGGCACACTTCATAAGGGCAAGGCAAAGAAAACAATAAATAAGTGAATTGTCCATGTGCTCAGAATTCATCTGTATGATGCTTGGAATAGGGAGAAACCATGTGGAAGCAGTGTCTAATTATGACATGATACTATCCTAGGACTGCTGATAGTGAGCCATGGCTATGTGTCAGGTAGGAATGTCAAGGGTCGAATTTTGCAAGTTCAGGCATTTTCCCCTTGTTACACTGTTTACCCAGCCTAGGATATGGTGCAAGTCTCATCTACACCTATAGGATATGACAGCTGCAAAGTTGAATCAAGAAAAATGATCAATTTGCGCCCAACTGAGGGGAAAAACAAAAAATTTCCTTTTTGAGCGAAAAGCGTAGTGGCCCAAAAATGAAATATGTCGGCCTGAGAGGCTCCGAGACACCGAAAATCCAAAAATATAGTCAAAATCAAACTTGTAGAGAAAAAATCACTGAATCTAGCTGTCAAATCCGTTTTGCAGCCAACACCCTGGTTGTTGCGCAAAACACAAAATACTCGGCCAAACCCGGTGATAAATGAATATTTTATTCGAATAAAATATTCATTTAAAGTGGCCTGGATCATGATAGGAATCCAGGAGGTTAGTATGCTTGATTACAGGCAAGATGATAGATAAAAAAAGGAAACATGTCATGGTGGGAGACTCCGAGACATCAAAATATCCAAGAATAGAGTCAAAATCAAAGTTTTAGAGAAAAAATCACTCAGTCTGGCTGTCCAGTCCGTTTTGTAATCAGTGGCCTGGTTGCTGTGCAAAATGCAAAATACTCGGCCAAACCCAGCGATAAATCAATATTTTATTCCACTAAAATATTTATATAAAGTGATCTGGATCATGATAGGAGCCCAGGTGCTTACTCAGGCTATAACACAGGCAAGATAACAGATAACAGCTATAGTTGAAAGATAATAGATGTCTTTTGGGGCAAGGTAATGAATGCACTTGTTGTATGTATGGAGTGGGTCATTCTCTCAGCAGAGGAACTGCGCACAACATCATTCCAACAATGGACTGACCTTCATGGTTTGCAGCATATAGTGAATGCTTACAACAGACAGTAGCAAAGGTTAATTGTGGTTTTCTTATATGAAAACAACTTTTATTGCAGCTTTATTGCAGTGTATGCAGTTCCCAAACTCTACGCACAAGGGCACATGCATTGTCAGCTTTATTGTGACTTTATTGCAGCATATATG
Source organism: Mycena galopus ATCC 62051 (assembly GCA_014925785.1). Lineage (NCBI taxonomy): Eukaryota > Fungi > Basidiomycota > Agaricomycetes > Agaricales > Mycenaceae > Mycena > Mycena galopus. Next base: position 4,617 of record WIQG01000839.1, on the reverse strand, counting down.
TGCAGGGAATTTTTTGGAAAGGTTTTATTGCAGCTTTATTGTGGTATACGGACTTGCTGTATGCTAAATGAAGGGTCAGATTTATTACAACTTTATTGTGCATTTATTGTAGCTTTATTGCAGCTTTTGTTGTTAGCAACCCCACACAAAGGTGACACCTTTGTTGTGACTTTATTGCGATTTTATTGCAGTTTTATTACAGCTTTTGTTGTTTGGTACCCTGTTGTGAGGCAGCACCTTTGTTCTGGCTTTATTATGACATTTATTGCAGCTTTACTGTGGCAAGGTTGTCTTGCGTCTACCACCTCTAAAATCTTGAGGTATTGCAGCTTTATTGAGGTTTTACCACAGCCTTTATTGCAGCATAGGGGAAATCACCAAAATCCTCTATAGTTAGAATGGGGGATAGCATGCTATACCCCATTCTAACTATAGGGGGTTTGTGGGATCCATAGGTGACGGGTGGTGACACGTCATGGGCCTTGACCTTACGCCGCTTGGAGGGGGTGGAAGCCTTGGACTTGACAGAGGGACCGTGACTGGTACTGCGCACAGCACATTGGACACTGGCCTCGGGATTGAATACGAAGCCCTGGCCTCTCTTGGTGAAGCATGGTGACAGGGTGAATTTTCGCGCTGCCTTCTCGTCAACGGGCTCGACGAGGGGGTGGTAACAACCATGACCCTTGTTGCAGGTATCGCTGCAGGCGTCCTCCTCATCTGCGAGGACAAGCTGGATGTGAGGGCTAGATATGGACTCCTTCGAGTCCGAGACGGCATCGAGGCTGGCCCCGAGCTTGTCGAGATCACAGGTGGCCTTGTGAGTCCGGGTACATGCGCGCATCCATTGGTGCAGCGCGTCGTCGATATTGTTGCACCAGACAAGATCGTAGTAGCCGTGGTTTGGAAGTGCATCCTCCGCAGCGGACCTGATGGTTCTCAGAGCATGAAGAAAAGGACGGAATGAAAAACGCACCTCAAAGAATAAATCCCAGCCTTTCTTCCATATGGCATGACAAAATAATATTGTTGCGGCGCTGCATTGTGAGCCAAGAACCCGTCAAAATTTTGAGACGCCCGGAGTGTGGTGTGCAAGGTATTTTGCCAAACTGTGGCATTTTTCAGGGGGACCAAAGCAAGCAGGCAGAGACAGAGGAAAGCCGAGAGCAGAGAGCTTGAGCAAAGAACAAGAGCACCAAATTTGTGACAAAGGACGCGCAGAGTGAGTGTAGAGTGTGATGTGACATATCACTCATCTCCGGGATCTACGGCACAAATTTGGTGTTCGACAGATCGTGTCGAGCTATGTTTATTCTTCTGGTTCTTTGTCGCACACAAGTAAGTTCAAAATGGTCAATTCTCACAGACAAGCTAATTTTGTATCTAGACCCTGAACCCCTGTTGTGCAGCCCGATCTGCAGCCTGAGCCTCTTGCTGGTCAAATCGTTTCGTTCTTGCTTCAGCAGATATTCCAGCCTTGGATTGTCGCCATCTTTTTCCCTCTGCCAGAATCCCTGGCATGTGGTTCGCTCCCGTCTCAAATTTCAAGGCCAAATAATGATTCACAAAGGCAGCATGGCCATAACGACTGATATATGTCCTACATAGAGACGTCAGTATTGTTTCGAGTAGTAATAGACGATCCTACCTCATTCTCTTCCTGTGCATGAAATATAGGTCAAGGTGTAGTATGCATGAACCCACCCACTCACCGCTCTTTATAGTCAGAATCAGCGGCACGCTGTTTCTCAGCTCTCTCAATTGACTTCAAGGTCTTGTTCTCAGCGAGCTTGGCCTCAGCGCGACGCCTAGAAATGAGTGGGAGTGGTCAAGTGAGATATACAACACTCACCGTTGCATGGCAAGTCGGGCTTTTTCACGCGTAGCTTCGAGATTCCTGGTATACATAGTCAATTGAAATTGGTGTTTGGAGTCACATAGACATTACCTGGCCCTGTATTCTGCTTGAGCTTGAGCATGTGCGGCCTTCGAAGTAAGGCTCGAGCCGCTTTGAGGAGCTTTCGAGTGTGGCTGAGTTTTTTTGGTGGTCATGATCATCGTCAAGAGTGAAAGGCGGTCAAGTCCCAATTAAGGAAATGAGCCTGCACTGGACAAGCTGTGCGAAATGCAAACACTGAAATATCTTCTTCAAGGAATTTGTCTTGACCACAATTCTTTTTGGGACTCAATGAAGTGTGATTGTAGATGGCTGGTGAATTTTCTCTAAGGATGAAGTGGCATGGATCGAGGAGGAGGAATAATTTGGGCTGCCATCACTGGCGAGTTCGTGATAAATCCGGGATATATTGTACATTTCCCTTTTGTTTAGGTTCTACACCAAAACTGAAGACCCAAGAAATTCGGCACAGAGAATTGATAACGTCTTGCAGCTATCCAAAAATCCTTGAGCAAATTTAACTAGGACTCACCACACAGAGAATATAATTATGTCCGACAGAAGTGACGGACCGGGCACCGGAATTGACGGGCCGGTTTCGTCACTTCCGGTCACTTACCAAAATTTTACCAAAATTTTACTGGTTTCACTTCTGGTCACTTACGAAAATCTTACGCTCAATAAAGTCACGTAGGAGAACAGTACTATATTGCTTGAGCTACAATTCATCTATAGTACTGAACATTTTCAAGCCCTCCTCCCACCTTGTCTCCGCCTCTGCTGCGCGGGCCGCCTTCTCTGCGGAAGACGCCTGTAACTCGAAATCATCATCAGTCATGAAACCATTCCGGATCCAGCGAAAGATTCCACCGGCGGTATATTGTACAAAGGAGGATCGAGTTTCGTGAGCGCCGACAGGGACATTGGAATGGCGGATGATGGCCGAGGGAGGAGGATGGTGGATCCCGGTGGAAACCGTATAACAACTCGTCCTGGATGTCTCGTGCACCAATGGCAGTAATCGGGTCACATTTTTTTACTGACCCTTGTCCCGGACGTCTCGTGGCACCGATGGCAGTAACCGGTCACATTTTTTTACTGAACCTCGATCAGAACGTCTTGTGGCACTCATGGCACTATTTGGGTAACAAAATTTTACTGACCCTGGGTCCAGGGCTCCGTGGCATGGATGGCACCATATCCATTGCAATTTGGTGTTCTGTGGCATACATGGCTGCTCTGTGGCACATATGGCACTGTTTGGTCGAAAAAAAACAACCAAACAAAGCCAGGTATATATTGGGTGGCGCCGCCGCCATGGCTCGGCCAGGTGCCACAGCTGCCACCAAGAGCTCGTGCTGGCACGATGCCACCCTCGATAACTATTGACGGGACTTGGGGGGTATTCCGTCGATAGTTATCGAGAGGTGGCGGTATTTCAGGTGTGGTGCACTGGAAGCGTTCGTTGCATAAAATCAAACAGACCATCAGCAACGAATTCTTATATCGATTTGAGCATCTTGTCGGCATTCTCAAGGGCTCGAACACTACGCCCGCGGAATTTGGCAGACGGTGGAGCTCATCCTCGTAGAATTTCGCGAGGTTCGACCCTGGTTGTCTTGGTGGATTTTGCCAAGGAACGGCAGCATGATCTTCCCGCAATGCGCACGATGCCCGCCGAATTGCAGGCAAAACTTCCCCACTCTACCAATGCTGCAGAATCCGGACATTGGCTCTATACCGCGCCGTTGGGTCTGGTTTGATCTCTGGGAGGAATCCGACGATTGTATCGATTCCAGCGCGAAATCGAGATGCCTATACGATGCTATAACTGGTATTTATTTCCCTTCATGCAACGATCCTCTGACCCAATTAGCTGGACATGTTGACGCTAGATTTCAGGGTTCCAAACCTCAGGCCAAATCACGTATCAAATGGCACGAGAATGACGGGCGTGCTCCTGATACCCGTGAACGTCTAGCTGCTGTCGAAAAGCTAGAAGCCGAGTTTGCAGCTCGCAACGCATCCCTCAATGAGGACGAGCGATGGATTAACTGTAACTCGGCTCCTGCTCTCCCAGTGCACCACCCCACCGAGTTCGACAGCGCCCAACCTTTGATGCGTCAATCTTACGTGTGGAACTCCAACTCATGCTCATTGATGCCCCTATGGAGGCTTACTTCCCTGCTTTCGTTGTAATGGGCGACGCAGTGCGAGGCGAATTTCTGAGGCGAATTCGCAATGAAACTCCGGAGACAGGGCTACGATATGTGGCGAACATTTATGGCTGCGTGGACTTCTCAGTGGTACGATTGCGGTCGGGCCGAGCTCAGGACCCAGGGCGCGCCCAAACCTGACAAGAAAAAGCTCATGGATGCATTACGTTTGCGAGGCAAACCACCGAAGCCGACCTCGCAGACCGAGATCCAAACGGAGCTCGGGATCCATTTCGATGACCTTCGGCTGGCCCAGCATTTCATTAATGCGGAGCTCGGTGCGCCTTTGCTCGACGATTTCTTGATGCATGCGATTCCCTCGGGAGCGAATTCAGGCATCGCGGGATACTACACACCGGCCGTTGCATAGCGGACCGCCGAAAAAATGCCCCATATCTCTGTGTAATGGTGCAGATTCATCAATTGTTTCGATATCAACAGAGTGGCCGCTCCCTCTTCGAATTGACCCAATCTGCGGCAGCTACAACCCAGCCGTTGACACAG
>WIQG01000838.1:0-24716 GCA_014925785.1 Mycena galopus ATCC 62051 | reverse complement strand
AGTGGTTTGGCTAGAGCTAATTGTCTATAGTGTATCGCCTGGACCAGAATCCTTCCAGGGGAACGAGTGGAACGGATTACCTGCAACAGACTGCCTGTAGTGATTCTTGTGAAGTAAACTCCGCTTTGGTTGCAGGATAATTATTGGAGTGTGTTTACTGCAAGGGTTTCACTGAAAGGATATCACTGCATGGAAATATAAGAAGCTGGAGGCCTCCAGGCGAATTGCTGTAGTGGTTTGATCCCGTCATTCCGCATCAATTCGCCATCATCCGCTATCACTGCATCAGTACAGCAACGCCCGACGTTTTGCGCAAGACGTACCCGCGCACCTACGGGGTGAGCCCGATATCCTGCGTGAGGAGGACAAAGATAAGGGTGTCACAGATCTTTTGCTGCCCGTACCGACCGCTAGTGTCGACACCTACTGTCCACCTCTTGTTCTCCACGAGATAAACCGCGCGAAAGTTCTATTCGCCGACGTATCCGTGCTGCATAGCCTTGTCGCCTTGGCTAGTGACGGCCAGGGCTGGAAGTTCCGAGACTATTCGACATCAAAACAAACTGAAGTTCGTGCCTATAAGTTGATTATCCAGGTATATCCACCTTTCATGATGGTTTCACTCAAGTTCTTAACTGAAATACACCAGATCATAGAGGGATTTTGCCTTTATGGGTCTACGCATGCCATTATTTCTTCCCAAGAGGAATATCTGCTGGTCCGTCTCTCGAATTCGTACCAATTGTTTATCAGCGAGGTATACAAGATCCATGGTTCCATCACCCAGCAAAACGACATGGCAAAGCTCGTATTATACTACACACATGCTGCAATAGAACCCCCATTCTCCTACCCTTCTCTCGACGCCAGTGTGGCTACCGCAGATTCCCTGTCCACGGCGACGGATCCTGGCTCCCTGTACGCAGTCTCCAGCAGTGGCGGGTCTTTCTTCTCCACTTCGACCCGCGCCCACTGGTGCACTGTGCCCAGCTTCCCTGCTCATCTGTTCCAGCCCCATGAGGGATTCTTCCGCACGGGCAGCCTTCTTCGACGAGTCAAACTCTCCCCTCTTGACCAACTCTCTCGCCATCCTTTCTCAGCCCGCTTCTTCGGGGAGTGGGGATTTAATCGGCATGATGGAGACATAAACATCACGCCTGGCCAGCTCGTCTCCTGGTTCCTTGCCATTCCTGCTGTGGCTAAAACCGCTCACGGCCCGCATGCGTCAAGACGACTTCTCCGCGAATTTGAGGTGTACAAACACTTGCACGCCTTGCAGGGTTGTGCGATCCCCAATCTCGTTGGGCTATATACCAATCAAAGTGACGGCAGCCCAGTCCTTATCATAAGCCATGCAGGCAAGCCATTAGAGACGTTCGCGGCGCTCAGCCTGGATAATAGGTTCTATTGTACTGTCTTCAACTGTGATCGCTCTGACCATTCCCCTTAGGCGTCGTCTCCTCAACAATCTCATTCGTGTCCACGAAACCGGGATACAGCACAATGATGTGGAGCCGCAGAATGTCACAATGTCCCCGAGCTCCGGCCCAATTATCATAGACTTTGATCGTGCACGGCTCCATCACGCTTGTAAGAGAGACTCTTGTGAAGAGCTCCGCCAGGTCGCCAATAACCTTCAATTGGATCTCGGTGAGTTTACTATATACTGCACCACTCTCTGTCTCGTGTTGATCTCCGGCTATAGGATTGGAATTGTCGGCGGCAGCCCGCCAGAATTTCCGAAGCCTTTCTGCCACGCTCCTTTTTGGGGGCGCCATCGTGACCCTGGCTTGTGTCGTATTAGTCGCTGGGGAACTTGGGGAACGAGCTGGACGTTTCTAGTTTTGCTTTCTATTTGCTCAGAAATACGCACAAGAGAAACATCTTGCAAGTATCTTGCTGTGAGCTCATTATTTCCATGTCATAAATAACCCCAATGTCTGAGCCGTTCAGTAGGTTTGCGCGTCTTGGTGACAGTGACGGTGAACTGGTTCAGCGGCTGAGTGAAAGGCTGCAGGTTATGAAGTTGTGCTTAGGCTGTTGATTTGGAAGGCAGGTACCCACCGCGACCCATCTGTGCCCCTCTTCTCTCTTCCTCGTCCTTCTGCGCACTGAATCTTGATTCTTAGGCTTGACGCGGGTCTGCCCTACCGATACAACCTTTCCACACAACCATTTCTATGCCCGCTGCGAACCCCACCAGCACCTTTGCGACTGCCTTGTAGGAGGTGTAAATGGCCACCTCGGCGCTGCGAACACTGGCCGCTGCTAGAGTTCTGGACGGATAAGCTCGAAACGCTGGTAAGCATCGATATCGTGTGCGGATTTCCCACTCCCATTCTGAAAGAGGCTGTGGCAGGTGATATGGTTAAAAGTTGACTCCAGATCATAACCAGAATATGGAATAGGTTCTTTCAAGTCGAGACTGGTGAAATGAAGGCGGTAAGTATTCAGTGGATGTTGTGGCGGACTTGAGGTGTGGACGCGGGAAACCACATACCGAAGCCATCCAGGCTGATCTCAATGTGCTTGGAATCACACGCATGCTGGATTACTATTCGAGCGTAAAGTAGTACTGTATGGGATTATACAAAGAATATGATAGAGTTTGAAAGAATGTGGGATGTTTCCATCTGGTAAAGGTACATTTTTGAGTGGCAAGAAAAGGGTGTTACAAGGCCCAATAGCCGCTACGTGTGGAAGTCGTGGAGATTATCGTTCCGTCCTACGTGGGAGACGTCAATCTCATCTTCTATGAATTAACAATGATCCGCCGAATTCACTCACGGGACTGAATGCGCTGCGATCGACGAGCGAACCCGTACCTCTATGCCGATGAATCGTTTGAAAGTGCGACTCATCGTCATCAGCCTGGAAGTGTGTCTCGTCGTCATCACCCTGATACATGTCGATAATATTGCCGACGATGGAGACGCCGGGATTTCCCTTGGCGGTTTATTCAGTCCATATACAGATCCAGATAAAGAAAGACCATACAGTTTCATGAGTCTGGGACCAGTTTGGCTGCGAACGGCCGCTGAGGCCGCCAGAGTTGCCATTTTTCCCTTGTGTGCGCGTCGAAGATCGAGCATTGAGACTGACACATGTCAATATTTCTCTCGGTCGCAAAGTGAACAATTCGTACGAGGCAAGAAAGGAATTTGAGGAAACTAAAGCAACGAAACGTTGAATTACAGTTCCAAAATTGTCGGGTGCATTCACCTTTCGTTAAAATTGCCATAACGGCCAGCCAGATGACTGCATCCGGGTTAAAGAAAGTGAATTTATACGATTCCGGAGACGTACGATATTGTCCGAGAATGAGATACTAGAATCGAGTCAGTTTGCGCCGAATGAACCCAAAGAAAATGCTTACACAGATCAGGGTGACCAGAAACGACAAGCTATCCAGTCTTCAGTCTCGCGGAGACGCGAAATTTCTACCCAACCCACCTTGTAATAACGCCCGTTTCTGCGATGATTTTTTTCAGTCGCGCAAAATCTCTAAATCGCCAATGCAACTCACGCAGCGTCCACAATATAACTCGATCCAAAAGCTGTCTGGCGCTCACACTTCAAACACGCGCATATATCAGCCGGCAAAACACGCGGGACCGCAAAAGCAACTTTTACGCACTTGTGCATCGTGTCTCTCGTCTGGGAACGCCGGCGAGCCAAAAAGTACGCGATCCAAGCAGATATCGTGAGGTCGATGACCGCGCTCATTCCCAGGAGCATCGCAAATAACCAGCCAAAGTCGTTCTCGAATTGGCTAAGCGAGACCATCGTGATGACGTGCACGGACAGGAACACCCAGCCGCCGAAGCGCAGGAACGCTAGGACCCAGCCCACGACGGCTGGGTACATTTTGCCCGAAAATCGGAGCAGTCGGCTGACGTAGAACGCTTCTGTTGCACCGTAAGCATTTAACCAGTGTATAGCCTTGGGTATCGGCGCGTGTTTACTCACCTACGAGCGGCCCCACGGCGCTACCGAGGAGAAACGAGGTACCGAGCGTGACTGGTGGTTTCAATAGCGCGAGCAGGTCGCCCGATTTGGTTATCGTGACGATGTACACAACATGAGAGACGCAGCCGAGTTGGCCGAGCTCGAAAAACCTGGATAATGTGAGGAGAGTTGGGGGACGTGTCGAAAAATCCACACACCAGATCGCGGCCACCTATATATGGAGGTTTGCATGCATGGTTAGAATTCAAGATACAGATGCAATAGTTGCTGCGCCGCACGAGTAGTTTCAAGGTCCAGTGATCCTTGGCAAATTTTCGATTGTATATGAGAGCTTGGACCGTCAACAGGCCGAACATAAAGGCGGAAGCGAGAAATCCGATTTCCAACGCGCCGAGGTTGGGATTAAGTGGAAAGCTGTTTAAGGAGTCCATGAATGAATGAAGGGCTGGCAAAAACGAAAGTAAGGTAAGGTGAAAAAGCAGAAAGCGCGCTTGAAAACGAAAGGGAGAGAAGATGGAAGGGGAGAAAGAGCTGGGAGGGATATATATACATCCACTACAGTGATCAAGCTCCCACAGACACGGCTATTATATGCCATTGCAGATGATGAACACAGTACCGGTGTGGTTGCGGCGCTTCCTTCATGTGGACAGATGTAGACGTGATCCCGTCTCTAAGCAGGCAGACGGAAGCAGACGTCCGAGCAATGCTTGATACTGACATCACAGAGTACCACAGCCATGGAGGGCAAGGAACCCGATCGGAAGATCGACCATCAGCAAACTGGGATCGCCTTGGAAACTGGTCGGCAGTGAACGCGCCATCAGAACTCTTGAACTATAAAAGGACGAGCGCGGTCCCGTGCGCACGCGCTCATCCCGCCCAGGTAACGTCGGTTGATGCAGGAGAAACGGCGGTCGAGCGAAGCTTCAAGCTGATTCAGACATCTGAGCGGTCCGAGGGGCAGGCTCCGGGTGGGTTCAGGTTGTCGGGTCTCAAGGGTTGATGGTGGTCCAAGTTCGGGACAGTCAACCGCTGCGAAATGCTCCCGAAATAGGACCGACGATTTCGAGAGTCGGGCTTAACATTGCGATCCGACAGCCTGAGTGGTATCATCAAAAGAACAACCAAGTACTATGTATCAGTCAGAACAGTGCAAGTTGGAAGGGCGCGAGAACTTCCGAGAAGCTGAGACGACAAAGTTGCTGTTGATGACGCTAGTCGCCTTAACTTGTCTGTTTGAAGCGTAGAAAACGAGAGGAACACGTAGTACGCTGGGTTTGACGAGGGAGCGCCTGGATGGCTGCAGTGAAGGTGCGTGGGAACCCATATGATGCGATCAGCCAAACATTACCAATCTCCAAATTCTCGCTTTGACCGGTCCAAATCGGGAATGTACCCTTTCGGCACAGAATTCCTCCGGCGATGGTTAATGAATGCAATTAATTACGGATTGCTCATTGTGCCTTTCGAGTAATAGGTCAGGGTCAATTGGAAATGCAGAATGCAGCCAAACCTGTCGTGTGCCAAAGTCCACCGAGCATTTAACCACTGACATATCGCTCAGATAAAAATCTGCACACATAAGTGCCAGCCCCAATGTGGTACTGTGGGCAAATGAGGCGCAACGAGTCACACTCGCCACTGTTTGGCCACCGTCGGTACAATTAGCGAGTTTGCGTTGAACGCTCAAACCAAACAACCTACACAGCCTCTCCCCTTGCGTCTCGCGGCCACACATCCGATTTCTCATCCATCTCATCTCTCATCTCACCTCGACCCGCACTCATTACTTCCACATGGCGCGTCCGCCTGCCCCTTGCTAATATGCGCGACGCACTGCTAATCCCCCGTGTAGTCCACGAACTGCAAGCGTCGTCTCATACGGGACTTCAAGCGCCTGTCGACCGATCCTCCGGGGGGCATCTCGGGCAGCCCGTGCCCCGACAACATCATGCTTTGGAACGCCGTCATCTTTGGCCCAGGTCCGCCTCTTCTCTCCCTGCACTTGCCCTTGTCCTTCTCGTGCGCAAAGTAGTAGTAATAACCTAACCTCGACCCTCAGCGGAAACGCCCTTTGAAGACGGCACCTTCAAGCTCGTGCTCACCTTCGACGAGTCGTACCCAAACAAGCCGCCCACGGTCAAGTTCCTCTCGCGCATGTTCCACCCAAACGTGTACGCCAACGGCGAGCTCTGCCTCGACATCCTGCAGAACCGCTGGTCGCCGACGTACGACGTCGCCGCGATCCTCACGTCCATCCAGAGCCTGCTGCACGACCCGAACCCGAACAGCCCCGCCAATGCGGAGGCGGCGCAGCTGTATCGCGAGAACATGAAGGAGTATGTGCGGCGGGTGAAGGCGACGGTGGAGGAGAGCTGGCTGGATCCGGAGGATACGCTGGAGGAGGAGGGAGAGGAGGAGGGAGAGGAGGACGGCGCGGAGCAGTCCTGAGGCGCGGCGCTGAGTCGTCGTTGCGTGTGCGGTTTCTCTTCCCCGTCTTTACATTCTCATTTCATTTCCCCCGACTAGGTCGAATTTCATTTGTCTGTCCTCATATGTAATTATGTAGCCCCGGTACATCTGTATGCATTTCTCTTGTGGTGTATGATCAGCGGCGCCGGACTTTGTTAATCCACTTTGACTCTCCCCTGGTGCGCGTACGCCGTGTGCATTGGCGATTAAGTCGACAACATCTAAGCAGTACTGGTGGTCTACGCCACAACGTTGGACCCTGCTATCGCCCGCCACACCGTATTCGAATTCCGCCGCCGCCACAATACACAATCCTTCAATCTCGTCTCGCTTGCAGACCTATGTATCTCGAGGGAATTGATTGTCAAAAGTGGAACATGTATGAAATTTCCAACATGAAACGATCTTCACTCACCACTTGTGGGCCCATTGATATTCACTCCCCCCCCTCCAATCTCAGCAAGATCCCGACGTGCATCCCTCAGCTGTCTCGGTGGTCCGGGGCAAAAATAACCGGGGCAACACTTATTATTCATGAGTCAACCCCGAAATCAACGTGACCGCGTTTCATTTAAATTTTTTCTGGCTCAACGCGATATAAAATATCGACGCGACGCGTGGAAAGCTATGGTAATAGTACAGAATACAATAAAAGCACATTAGTGTATGGCGTACAACGTGAAAAGCGGTCTAACTGGTCTCGCCTCCGCGTAAAGAAGGAAGAGCCACTCTACTCTACATCAACTTGGCCTCTCTCTTCGCCTGCTGGACCTGCGCCAGCCTCTGGCTCCTTGTCGTCATATGCCCGCCCTGGCCGCCGGCGCCTCCCGCCTTTTTGGGGCCGCTGGCCGCGGCGGGAGCGGCGGCGGGGAGGATGGAGGACTGAGAGAGGGAGATGCGGGTGTCGTCGGAAGAGAAGCCGGGGATGCGGATGTTGTGGTTGCGTTCTGTGGCGGGCGTGCGTAAGGATAAGAAAGAGTGTGGAGGAGAGGCACACACCAAGATGCAGCTGGAGGTCGCGGACCTCGAGGGTGTCGCCGCCGCGGTGCTTTGCGAGGCGGCACGAGAAGTTGGTGACCGAGTCGATGAACTCGTCTGCGATTGATAGCAATAGCTGTCCCATTCGTTAGCGATAAAAAGCAAGACGTCGGCGCGACACGTACATCCTCCACCTCCGGCTCGATCTTGACATTCGGGTCCACGCTCGCGACCAAATCATGTATCGTCCGCCGCATGCTCATGTCCCCCGCCGCATTAGGCTTGCGCGGCTGGGTCCGGTGGTCGGCCGTGAAGCTCAGCGGCATCGGCTCCTCGCGCAGGATCTGCGCGGGGGTGCCCGAGATGCGGCCGGTGGTGTTCCCACCAGTCAGGGTGGGGCGTGAAGAGGAGGAGCCCCACGCGACGGGGCCGGGGTTCATTGTGTTGAGGGTGGCAGAGATGGGGTACGCGGCGGCGTCGACGGGGGCGGTGTTGAGGAACGGGCTCTCGTCGACGCTGGACTTGAACGCGGGGTGGTTGGGCTGCGGTGGGGGCGCGGGCGCGGGTTGTGGCGGCTGCGTCCAAGTCAAGTATTCTTCAAATCAAATTGGCCAATAAAATACCTTGGCTGCCGCGGCACCCTTTACACGGGCTTGTTCCGCTTGGATCGCCTGCAGTTTCTATTCCACGCGTCAATGAATATACTCGGTGCTCAATCAATGCAAACCTTGAGCATGGCCTCATGAGATATGCCTCCGCTCTTCATGATTTCCTCGAGTTTCTGGGAAATGACACTCTGCTTGTTCGCGTCGCCCGACGCCATCAGCGCAACAAACTCTTGCAACACCTTCTCTTGGCTTGAACTGCTGGGATTCCCATTTTGATCCATGGGCGGTGACAGAAACGAGTGTTTGGCGCCACCTGCTGAACCAAACAGCCTTTCTCTTTTTTCAAGTCGACGATGGACGTTTCCGGGATAATAGCGTCCAATGCCGCCAAATAGTACGCATGGCTTCATTTCTGGGCGGAAACACTGACAAAAGCTTAGCCAGGCCATCACCGTTGAAAAAGAGACACCCCTCGAGGTCGATGCGGGCCTGCTACTTGTAACCGACCTCAATCCAATAGACGACGAGAGCTACGCCGCCAACCTCGAAGACCATCTCCAAGCCCTCGCCCGCGACGGCGTCCAATCTCTCCTCGCGTCTCTCTTCGCCCTCCCCACACAACGCTCCGAGGACGGCCCCCTCGCCCAGCTCCCGCCCCCCACCACCCTCCTCCCCCGCGCCAAGCCCCTCCCCAAGCCCAAGCCCCCGACAAAGTGGGAGCAGTTCGCCGCCGCAAAGGGCATCCAGCATAAAGTCCGCGACAAGCGCGAGTGGGACGAGGAGCGCCAGGAGTGGGTCAACCGCTGGGGCCGCGACGGCAAGAATAAACGGCTCGAGGAGCAGTGGATCACCGAGGTCCCGGCGAATGCAGACGTCGACTTTGACCCCCGCAAAAAAGCGCGCGACGAGCGCAAGGCCCGCGTCGCAAAGAACGAGAAACAGCGCCTCGGCAACGAAGCACGCGCAGCCGGCCCGCGCGAGGTCCGCAAGCAGGAGATCGAGCGCACTCTCGCGACGTCACGCACCAGCACCGCCAGCATGGGCAAGTTCGACAAGAAGCTAGAGGGCGAGAAGAAGGTCCGCGGCGTGAAGCGGAAGGTGCGTGCGCGTGTTGTGTTTCTGTTGACCGCTTGGCCTAAATAAACTCCAGTTCGAACCAACCGAACGCTCCCTCAGCGACGAGAAAGACGCTTCCCTCGCGCTCCTCTCGCGCATGGGTTCCGATGCGAAGAAGATAAAAACACGGCGACACGACGATGACTCTGCTGCAACAGGCGCCAATGGAGAAAGCGTGCTCAACGTCCGCAAGGCCGTCCGGTTCGCCAGTCGGGGGCGGGGCGGCGTCGCGCTGGGTCGCGCCGCGGCGGGTGGCCGGGGAGGGGGACGAGGGAGAGGCGGACGCGGGGGAAGGGGTGGGAAGCGATGATGATTTGCAAGTGCGGGACTTGCCATATTGGGGAGGGAGCGGTTGTTTGTTTGTCCCTGTGTGTGTGTGCTATCAGCGATCCTATGGAACACGAAAAATTCCAAAAAAAAAGAGGGCCGAGGGCGTGGGCATATTAATATTCAGTGGTCGGCTTCCAGCCGAACCGTGATTCGTGGCCATTGGTATTCCTTCAATCTTCCTGGCACGGACTTAATCCAACAGCGCCTAGGCCCTACTTATTACTTATTCACCCAGCTTCAGGCGCCATATTCATTGGCAGGGGAATCAGGTACAGTATCGTGCGTTTTGTTTTTTCAGTCTCGGAATAACGGCGCCGGGGCAAGCCTAACGGTCTCGATTCTCGAATCCCATTCCATCCCGGCCGCCGTCCACCCCGTCAAGTGCAGTACATCGTCAGCAGCATTTCCGCGGTCCTGTTCCCGTGCCTTCCTGTTTCTGCGTAGAGTAGAGATTCAGCTGCATGTATGTATGCATGCTCCAAATCCAAATAAGGCAACACTCACACCCGTGCCCTAAAAAGGTGATTTTGATTTTGATCCAAGGTACGGAAAAAAATATTGGCAGAAGCTTGAAATGAAACACCAATTCAGCCATCTACGCTACCATTCAAGGGTTGAACGGAAGGAGGTCGCAGCGATCTGAGCCCACTGTCATTGGAATGCAAGAAGAAAAAGGTTTGCAAGGATTCGCACACCGAGTTTAAGTCTAAAGTAGGAGTCAGAAGCGATATATGACCGACAGTCAACCAGAACAGCAAATGTTGGTAGAGTTATTTGGCGAGGCCAACTTGGAAAGCAGCGGAAAGAAAACGAAGTTCAAGAGGATCTACAAACATTCCTAATTGTAGGAAATAAAAACATAATAAAATACAAGAACAGTCATTGCTGCCGGTGCTCAGATTCAGAAGCGCGTGCGGCGGCCCGATGCTGAGGGCGAAGGTGACGCGGACGCCGATGCCGAGCGCGACGCCGAGGGCGA
The DNA here is from genome assembly GCA_014925785.1 of Mycena galopus ATCC 62051. Lineage (NCBI taxonomy): Eukaryota > Fungi > Basidiomycota > Agaricomycetes > Agaricales > Mycenaceae > Mycena > Mycena galopus. The sequence continues at coordinate 14,261 of WIQG01000838.1, read as the reverse complement.
AAGCGACGCTGATGCCGAGCGCGAGAGTGAGAGCGACACCGAGCGCGAAAGCGACGCCGAGCGCGACAGCGACGCGGACGCGGACACTGATGCGGATGCTGATCCCGAGGGGGAGAGTGAGCGCGACGCGGAGGCTGAGGGCGAGAGCGGCGCCGATGCTGAGCGCGAGACTGAAACCGACGCCGATGCCGAGCGCGAGACTGAAACCGATGCCGATGCCGAGCGCGAAAGCGACGCTGATGCCGATGCCGACGCCGAGCGCGAGGATGAGGGCAACGCAGATGAGGATGGCAACGGCGCAGGGCAGTTGTACGCGGTGTCGCCGACGAATCCAGCCGCTTTATGGATACAGTAAGGCAAGGTACAAAAAAATAGGCAAGAGAGCAACTCACGGCAAGTCCCGTCTGCAGCCTGCACGCAAGTTTGGGCGTGCGGTAAGCGTGTGTTGCCGTTATTGAAGCACCCGCTACCAGAGTTGGAGTACGAGTCGGGCGTCGGGGCGGTGCAGTTGTACGGGGTCATGTTGGGATTCGGGTTGCTGTCGCTGACGACGCCATTTGTAGCCCATCCCGGGCACGTTTTGCAAGCGACCGACTGTCCGGAACTGGAAGGGGTCAGAGTGGCTAGGGAGTACGCGTTGATGAGACGTACAGAGACTGGAATTGACCCTGAGGGACGCCGTAGCAGAAACTCTCGCGGCAATCTGATAAATCATTAGCATATCGTCGAAGAAGCAGCATAAACGGATTTGCGTACGTGGCTGATACTGTCCAGGAGGGCAAGGAGTGGCCGAGATGGAACCCATTTGATTCGTGTACGTGCCAGCCGGGGTGACGATGCAGGCAGAAGAACCCGTGTCTAAGAGAGCAACAAGTCAGTGAGGGTCATCGCTGGAGGGAAAAAGGAAACGTACTAGGCTGGTAGTAACCGGTGTTGCATGCCTGGGCGCTCGAGCCATCGGGGCACATGAAGCCAGCGGAGCAAGGAGTGCAACCGGAACCGGAGGGGTACTTTCCGGCAGGGCAATTGGCGCGTCCCACTAGTCCACCGTCCTCAGGTCTACAAAAGACGATGATGAGCAAAAAATCAACCACGACGTCGGGCACCACTTACTGGGGAAGAGCGGCGACGCGGGAGAGCATCAAGGCAGTAGCAACGAAGGAAGATGCGAAAACCATGATAATAGCAGATATTCAAGTGGTAGGCAGGTGGTAGGCAGATGTGGAAGGTGCGGTGAAGCTGGATGTTAAGCAAAGGGCGTTGTTTAATTTATACCTTTGGTGGTCCCTTCTCTGGGATAGGGGAGAGGATCTACATCCGTCGATGACATCGATTCGAAAGCGTCACCGCGGAAGAAGAAATACATCCGCAGGCGGAGAATGGAGGGGAAGCTTAGGGGTTGGCGCAAGAGATTCTCGTTGAAATTCAAGTCCGCAGTACTACCAGTAGCAGCGTTACAGCCTGAGAGCAAAGCATATTTCATATTTCCCCAGTATATTTCCTTTAGTAAAGCCCAATGGGAACTGTACAATGCGCAAAAGAAGCCAGAGTATCTGGACAAAAAATTCAGAGATCGACGTTGAACGCAGAGGATCGGCAGTCCGGCCCGGGATCCGCTGCTTGCCTCTTTCCATCACAGGTTTCTGCTTCAGTTCAATCTCTTGCTCAGCTATGGGGCTCTTGCTTCTCGAAATCTCGAGGCTGGGGAAATATGAAATATGCTTTGCTCTCAGGCTGTAACGCTGCTACTGGTAGTACTGCGGACTTGAACTTCAACGAGAATCTCTTGCGCCAACCCCTAAGCTTCCCCTCCATTCTCCGCCTGCGGATGTATTTCTTCTTCCGCGGTGACGCTTTCGAATCGATGTCATCGACGGATGTAGATCCTCTCCCCTATCCCAGAGAAGGGACCACCAAAGGTATAAATTAAACAACGCCCTTTGCTTAACATCCAGCTTCACCGCACCTTCCACATCTGCCTACCACCTGCCTACCACTTGAATATCTGCTATTATCATGGTTTTCGCATCTTCCTTCGTTGCTACTGCCTTGATGCTCTCCCGCGTCGCCGCTCTTCCCCAGTAAGTGGTGCCCGACGTCGTGGTTGATTTTTTGCTCATCATCGTCTTTTGTAGACCTGAGGACGGTGGACTAGTGGGACGCGCCAATTGCCCTGCCGGAAAGTACCCCTCCGGTTCCGGTTGCACTCCTTGCTCCGCTGGCTTCATGTGCCCCGATGGCTCGAGCGCCCAGGCATGCAACACCGGTTACTACCAGCCTAGTACGTTTCCTTTTTCCCTCCAGCGATGACCCTCACTGACTTGTTGCTCTCTTAGACACGGGTTCTTCTGCCTGCATCGTCACCCCGGCTGGCACGTACACGAATCAAATGGGTTCCATCTCGGCCACTCCTTGCCCTCCTGGACAGTATCAGCCACGTACGCAAATCCGTTTATGCTGCTTCTTCGACGATATGCTAATGATTTATCAGATTGCCGCGAGAGTTTCTGCTACGGCGTCCCTCAGGGTCAATTCCAGTCTCTGTACGTCTCATCAACGCGTACTCCCTAGCCACTCTGACCCCTTCCAGTTCCGGACAGTCGGTCGCTTGCAAAACGTGCCCGGGATGGGCTACAAATGGCGTCGTCAGCGACAGCAACCCGAATCCCAACATGACCCCGTACAACTGCACCGCCCCGACGCCCGACTCGTACTCCAACTCTGGTAGCGGGTGCTTCAATAACGGCAACACACGCTTACCGCACGCCCAAACTTGCGTGCAGGCTGCAGACGGGACTTGCCGTGAGTTGCTCTCTTGCCTATTTTTTTGTACCTTGCCTTACTGTATCCATAAAGCGGCTGGATTCGTCGGCGACACCGCGTACAACTGCCCTGCGCCGTTGCCATCCTCATCTGCGTTGCCCTCATCCTCGCGCTCGGCGTCGGCATCGGCATCAGCGTCGCTTTCGCGCTCGGCATCGGCATCGGTTTCAGTCTCGCGCTCGGCGTCGGCATCGGCATCAGCGTCGCTTTCGCGCTCGGCATCGGCATCGGTTTCAGTCTCGCGCTCGGCATCGGCGTCGGTTTCAGTCTCGCGCTCAGCATCGGCGTCGCTCTCGCCCTCAGCCTCCGCGTCGCGCTCACTCTCCCCCTCGGGATCAGCATCCGCATCAGTGTCCGCGTCCGCGTCGCTGTCGCGCTCGGCGTCGCTTTCGCGCTCGGTGTCGCTCTCACTCTCGCGCTCGGCATCAGCGTCGCTTTCGCCCTCGGCGTCGCGCTCGGCATCGGCGTCCGCGTCACCTTCGCCCTCAGCATCGGGCCGCCGCACGCGCTTCTGAATCTGAGCACCGGCAGCAAAGACTGTTCTTGTATTTTATTATGTTTTTATTTCCTACAATTAGGAATGTTTGTAGATCCTCTTGAACATCGTTTTCTTTCCGCTGCATTCTCACAGACTGGTCACAAGAAAGTCTTGTATCAAAGTTGCCATATTGGGGCATAGGAGTAGTGTTGCCCCGTTGGACACAAGCCTTGCATGACCTCTTCTTCCACGGACCCGCGTTTGGAACACTGCAAATCCCCACTATGTTGAACCAGTGGCCAGGTCTTGAGGTTTCCCCGCGCCGGTTCCTGTCCGAAAACGAACCGGGCTTCCCTCGTTACAAGTAAGTATGACCACGCGCCCTTTTTTCCGATGAACAGTGAGCAGGCGACATAAAAGCACGAGGGGCAGCGCAATCCATCAAGGCTCATTGCGATGCTTTTCCGTGGGCTCCTTACGTCGGCGACTTTGCTGCCTGCGGCGCTAGCTGCCGTGACAACAACCATCGATCCTAACACCAACTACGGGACTTGGGAAGGATGGGGAACATCCCTGGCGTGGTGGGCGAAAGCCTTTGGGACACAGACAACATTGGCAGACATCTTTTTTACCAAAAACACCGTCACTTACAACGGCGTTGTCCTGCCTGGGCTGGGTCTCAACATTATCCGCTACAATGCGGGCGCTTCCAGCACCAACGAGGACCCCGACGGTGACACCATGGTGGTGTCCCCAGACATCACGGCGTCGCGGCAGATGAGCACCTTTTGGCTCGATTGGAACAGCATCGTACCGACCTCGAGCAGCTGGTCGTGGACCGTAGACGCGAACCAGCGTAACATGATGTCTCTTGCGATCGCCCGCGGTGCCAATCTCGTCGAGTTGTTTTCTAACTCGCCTGTATGGTGGATGCTTCCGCTATTCGCATGGTATTTGCGTTTGACCTTTCCATGAACACAGGTGGATGTGTTACAATTTGAACCCTTCGGGCTCCAACGACGGCTCAAGCGACAACCTCGAGTCGTGGAATTGGGACCAGCACGCCGTGTACCTCGCCACCGTCGCGGAATACGCAGCCGCAAACTGGGGTGTCAAGTTCACCTCAGTCGAAGCGTTCAACGAACCCTCAGCCAGTTACTGGGTTGGCCCGACGGGCACCCAGGAAGGCTGCCACTTCGACGTGAGCACCATGTCGAACGTGATTCCGTACCTGCGTAGCGAGCTCAACTCGCGGGGGTTGACAAATACCATTGTCTCGGCCTCCGATGAAGAGACGTACGATATTGCTACCACGACTTTCAATACCTTGACGTCGGCTGCTCTCGCCGACGTAGGGCGCATCAACGTCCATGGATACCAGTACGGAGGCGGGCGGCGCGATATCCTGTACGCGGATGTGTCAGCGAAAGGAAAGAAGCTATGGAACAGCGAGTACGGCGAGGGCGACGGCACGGGCTCCATGCTTGCGAGCAACCTGATTCTGGACTTTGTCTGGCTGCACCCAACCGCATGGGTGTACTGGCAGGTGCTGGACGTGTCCGGCTGGGGCCTCATCGAGGCGGATAATACCGCACTGACCACGGGCGCGCCCAGCCAGAAGTACTTCGTGCTGGCGCAATTCACGCGACACATTCTTCCCGGAATGACCATCCTCGACAGCGGAAGCGACTACACAGTTTCGGCGTACTCCGCAACCACCAAGACGCTCGTCATCGTCGCGGTCAACTGGAACGCAACTCAGGTCCTCGAGTTTAGTCTCAGCGAATTTGCCACGCCCGGCGTAAACGGCGCCCTTGTGCAACGGTGGGCAACGCAGATCGGGACGTCCGGAATGCAGTATGAATCATTTAATGATACGTTCCTCAGCGGCTCCTCGTTCTCGTCGAGTTTCGCTCAGAACGTGATCATGACTTTCCAGGTGCAGAATGTGGTTCTCTAAATTAGTAGCGCGTTGAAATGATTTTGTGCATCTGAGTGGAAAAAGGAACTGGGGGTTATTGCGATATCGTCCTGGGCGACTTCTCTTTTCTTCTCTTCAATGTGATTTTCTCCTGTGGGATGTTCTAAGGACTTCAGGCGGTGGTTCCAGAGTCCGCAAGTGGTTTTCCGCGAACGGGCCGTAGAATCTGGGGACGGATTTACTTCGGTCCAAATCCACGCGAGACCTTGTCATCCGCGCGCGCAGTGAAACGATAATCCGGGAAAATTCCAGTCTTTCTGGAGAGTGCCAGCAAGATATAAACGGGCGAGTACCCAAGCCCCGGGTATACAATGAAATGAAATATGTACGCCTACTTGTACGGGATACCTGCGCAAAAATCGATTAGCAACTGCAATGTGACAGTATTTCAGAACCATACCATTCTGAAGCTGTGGACAAGTAGAATTAGTAAAATACTGAGACTTGAAAAATGAAGTCCTTACTCGTTGGAACTCATCGTACGCTGTACTCCGAACGTTTTCGTGGGCATTACGGATGACACTCATCATCCACTCCGCTGCTTGGCGTTCGTTCAATCCGAGTGCATATCGGTCGCGCAGTCTCTTGATTGTTGGTTCCCCCTTGAAAGATGGTAAGCCGGTGTCGAGCATCAGTTGGACTGTGCTGATGAGTTGCTCCGCGTGGGGACGGATAGCAAGGAACGCTTTGACCGTGAGGTGCTGGAATAGCTGATAACCTTGCGAATACCGACCGCCCATGAGCAAAACCATCTCATGGTTTAGCTTGAATGAATGGGGTTCGAACTTGACACCCTGTAGAGAAACCAGGTTAGAAATAAAACGAACAACGTGAACATGCTCTGACTCCTGGGCGTAATCGAAAAAGCATCCAGTAAGTTCAAACGCAGAGAAAATGGTGAAAATGGACTCATCTATGTCGAACAAGAAGCCAAAATCTATCGAGGACAAAAGTTACACAAGGAGAACAGCGAGTGGCCCCACGAACCGATATGAACGATATGACCCTCTCCGTCGATCATGATGTTGCCGTTGTGGCGATCTTTGATTTGGAGAATGTAGCAGGCAACAGAGTACGCAGCCATGGACTGAATGAAGTTCAATCGGGCCCGTTGGAAGGTAACCGTATCTTGTCCGCCATATTTGGCCACGAAGAAGTCGAGTAGATCGTTGACCTTAGCACGGCCCATCTCGTCCCGCGATGTAGCATTCGGTACCACATCGATGACACCACACTAAAGACAATAAGAAAGATGCGGTTCGCCGAAATCAGAGAACTAACACCAGGAGCCGTGGCAGTGACTCGGTAAGGAAAGAGATACAACGTCAAACCGACGCTCGTGAAGATGTTCTTGAACATTGCGATAACCTGCAAAGCAAGAACATCCTGTCGGCAGTCGTCTCCAACCTTGAAGATTGCTTGCTGCCAAACATCATATTCAACACGGGTCTTGACAGTGTCTTTACCATCCAGAAGCGAATCAGGATTTTCATCCACGACTATCATATCTTTTCGGACTTTGAATGTTGCCATGAACGGTGCCTTTGAATGAACGTTAAAAGTAGGAAACGAAGGAAAGAGCTGTCTGACCTTGGCGTGACTCTGTAACGGTCTCCCCGACTTCTTGTCAATGTCGACCACTATTCCATCCGGATTACTTGGCAAATACACCCCAATATCGACTGTGATCTTTGCCATTTCTTCGTCGATTTTGGCCTGACGTCATTCGTATTGTGCTGAACCCTAATATTCGATCCACGAACCTTTTTCTCTGGCTTGGTTTTCTTGATGAAGGGCTTGAGTTTACCAGAAATGGAGGTGACCTCGTTGAAGAAGCCAAATTCTCGGTCATAGAATGTACGAGCTTCCCCGGATAACGCAGTTACGACGGATTCCATCATTTGGTCGAGCGCGGGTTTCATGGGATCCTCCTAGAACACTGTTAGAGGAAACGCGGGGCAACGCCTCTCAGACGTACAACTTCGGCGGCATCGTCCTTGTAACAGTTGGCCTTCATATTCCAAATGATTTGATGACAAAATAGTTGAGAGATTTTGGCGGTTTCGAAGATGAAGCGTGCCACATAACCTGAAGCTTCATGAAGCGAAGAAAAAAAAATAGACGGGATACTTACCCAGATCATCATAGCGGAGAGCCTGAACGACCTGAGGAACGAAGAAGAACGTCAAATCCACCGGATGCTGTTCCAAGACCCTGTGGGCGTATTGCAGAACCAAGGGGTCGTTTTTGTACCGTCGCTCAAAGAAGGTATTGGCAATGACGGGAGGAACAGGCGCCCAGAGAAGGAGATGCTAGAGACAACTGTCAGCTGCAAATGGGGTCCAAAGTTTCTCTCGAACCTTCAAGTCCCGACGGACAGCAGAGTCTATCCGATCGCCCAGTAAGAAAGGTAATGCTTCTGGTGTATCCAGGACGTCTCGCGTGGTCGATCGTATAAGTTTGGTGACTTCATTGCGAACGACAACGTAGCTCTTGAAACGCTCGGGGAGATGCACAGCGATGGCTGGGTCGATCTGCCAAACCGCGCGAACCATCGCCGCCCATGAAGCCTGAAGCAATAGCATTCAGCATGAGACCTGAAGGTTTTGAGGAAACAAATACCTCTTGGAGACCCCGCTCAGTATGATCCGTGCCCCGTTTGGGATCATTCGTGGGGTTCGCCCATACACTGAGCCGGAATATTTCATTCTCAACAAGTAGCTTGAGCGGATGGTTGAGGGTGCGGAGTTTAGAAACGTATTCTGAGCAGCGTGAGCACTGAGCTGGCAAAAGATGAAATGCACTTACGAGAATTCCCCGATTGCGACTGCGCAGGCGACAAGCTGGATATCGCAACGGATCCACGCACCGAGTCCGTTTGTAGATACGAGAGAAACTCGGAAACGACTTTGATATCGGCGTCAACCTGCACACGGTTCGCACCGTACGACCATCTGACGATGTTAGTGCGTTTTTCGCGAGGAAATGACGGTTCTTACTGTGGACGGACGGCAAACCACGAGTAGGCCGCATTGTACAAATTATCACGAAGGATGTTCTCACAGTAAGAGTCGAGATGAGAGCTCTTCAGAGTCTCAAAGCCGAAAAGAAGGAATGAAAATCGCGGCTCGCGAGCAAGGGGGTGCGTGCTATCGATTATGTATCAGATGAGGGAGCGAATCCTGTAGTTCATATGCACCTCATGTGTTTGTGAGCTCGGGCGGAACGTAGCACCAGATGCTGGATCAGGAACATGACGCCGGGCCGTCGATATCGAGCAGCCTGCAAACGGCTGAACAGCATTTGCAAGACGAGCGCATGAGGCGTCAACAACCGACGAGCATTGACCATCCCTCGATCGATAATCTCCTTGTCGGTCGGACTGTAATCAATCGGGTGATAGAATGGGTCATCGTAACTGGCACAAAATCAGGCCCGCCTTGAAAAAAATGGACATGTAAACATACTTGAGAGAGGTGGAGAAGATGCCTTTCTCGTGCCGGATAGTGTCGGACCACGCGGAAAGAACTTCACTTATTAGGGCGACCTCAATATCAGGTTTCTCTGCAATCGCCCATGTCCATATTTCGATGCCGGCAGAAATGGCCGACGGCGTGGACACTTCGAAGGGTAGAGCCACAAGGTGATGTAGTAGCTCGTAGTCGCACTGAAAAAAATGTGAATATGAGGAGAGGCTCATGTATAAGAAAGTTGCATACTTTGGGTAAGGAAATCAATGTCGCGGCGCATCTGAACAACAGACGTTTTAGGTCCTGCACGGTCGAGCTGCTAACTTTGTTCCTGATTTCCTCCAAAGTGCGGGCCACTTTTGCCTTGAGGGCCTGTATTTCCGAGGAAGGGGCAGCTTGAGGCGGGAGCTTCTCCAGTTGATCGGGTCCTGTATTCGCTCAACACTGGCGTCTCCTAGCTTAGAAGGAAGATTACCTTGCCGACTAGCCAAGCGAATTCCGGCGGCTTCTCCCGCAAAATATCCCTTGCTGGCAACTTGGCTGGCCAAGGACTTGGCTCCGTCGGTTTTCCATTTCGACAACGTTGCCAGAGAGACTGGACGCAAATCAGTTGTTGCATAATGGAAAGAAAGCAAACCAACCTAGCTGTCGTTGAACTGGTCCGATGGATTTACCGAATTGCTCTGCAACAGAGGCGCCCAGCTCCGTCCATTCGGCTCCGGTGGAGGAATTCCCAGAAAGGTATTTCTGTCAATCATGTCAAAACTATGGTCGGCTTTATCGGACAGGCCGAAAAAGGCCGAACCTGCAACGTTGATTGCAATTCGACCGGTGCACGACCGAGCGCCAACTCAAACCAATTGTTCGCATTCCGGTGTAGCTGACCCAGAATCTCGTTGCGGACAGTGTAGCTGTCAGTAAGCTGGAGGGTGATTCCAGTGCGGTCGGAGTAGAATTCGTATGTCGGATTATACTCGTCGATGAACTCGTTTTCGCAAGCGCGGCGCAAGAGCGTCAGCACCTCCAGGATGGCAAAAACAAGAGGGGGGTCGCACATCAGCGATGGGAAGGACGTTATAAGCCGATTCAGATACTTGGATGCTATATCTCGTGCTTTAGCAATCCGGTGGGTACTGCAAACCAGCAGGGCACGGAGTTCGGTGGAGAGACACTCCGGGAGTGCTTGCTGGGCGGCCTGGACGTTTAGACTGGTGACGCAGCCTCGAATAACCTGCGGTAGACGTCAGTGCAAGTCTTATTACCGACTTAATGGCGACTTCACCTTCTCAGCGATCGACTCCATGCAGGCACTCAATCCAGGATGTTTGTTTAGGCTGTCATTTATAAAGTACGAGACCAGAGACGACGTTAGTCCTGCGGCAGAACGCATAGACTCCATGTCGTGCATCGTCAGCAAGAAGATGATTTGCCCGGACGACAAAGACCGAATATCGCTGGCGCGCAACGCAATGTGTGTAGTTAGGCTCGACTTGTGCTTCGAGATGATCTTCGCCAGTGTCAGCAAGAAAGGGCTAGAACAGAAGCAACACATACAGTATGCGCGTACTCCTGGCGAATGACAGAGTTGTACTCGACATTGCTGGCAACAGAATCGTGCGACTCCTCCAAGACGGTCGAGGGAGTCTTCGCCGCAATGCGACAGAGCGCAGGTTTTTGCCACTCCATCGCTGAGTCTTCGTCGTCGTTGGATGTAAATCCGAAAAGAATACACAGGAACCACATATTTCGGAATAAAGAAATAATGCTGTTCTCGGCTTTCAATTGCGGGTTAAAGTCTTCGTGAGCAAGAAGCGCATCAATGGGAAGAAGGAGCGAGGCCAGCTGTTCGATCATATCGTCCGTCTGGCAACATCTCAACATTATAACCCACATCACCGCGAGCATACGTACCTTGACATGGTGGTTAGATATCTTGAGATTTTGGATCGCGACACCCTTGTCGGCGAACAAAGTCAAAAGTTCGACTAGATATATTTCGTAGAGCTCCGGTCGACGATCCAATTCCTGCGCGAGTCTTGTTTGCGCCGCCAGCACCATATTATTGGAAAATCGTGGATCGTCGGGATTTGCCGAACGATTGATCACGGAGAACACCCGAACGATATCAATAAAGGCGCTCTCTGGAGCGGAGAGCGCTAAATCAACCAAGTTATAAGCAATGGCGGCCTCGACCGTCGGCTCTGCGGATCGCAGACGTTGCAGAAGCATCGATATCGTCAGGCGGGTCACCTAGACGCAGCGTTCATTTGAGATGGACGGTACGCATTGAAGATACTTTTACCTCTTCCATCTTGAACTCCAGCGCAAGTCTAGTGACGACAGAAATGGTACTGATCCCGATAAGCCTCTTCTCCTCTTCTGATAATCCTCGGAGACCCGTTGCGACGGAATGAATAGTTGCATGGTCCTGTTCCTGGGCGTTGTATAGGGGATTGCTCATCATCTGCGAGCTGCTGGAGCTTTCGAATATCTCCTTGCTGGTCGCGGCGATGTAGTTGAGAAGCGAATACATATTAGACATGATGAGGTCGTCGCCCGGAGCAAGCTACGAAAATGAGGAACTCGGGTAAGAAGAACACCGAGATTGTATCGTACCTTGATGCAAACAGCCAAGCACTTGGCCGCTGCTGCCAGGGGCGGCGGCGCGCGCGTTTCAGAGGCGAACTCGAACTCAAAGATGGGAAGAGGAGAAGTCACGAATCGCCTCAGATGACTGGCCATCGTCCCCGCGATGTCAGGGAAACTTTTGACACTTGAGAAAGGAGACGCAAGACAACTAAGCAACCCACTTGTGTACCAGAACAATGGTGGCCTTGAGAGCGGCTTCCTGAACGAGATTATCGCAAATGGGAGAGTGATCACTGAGAAGAAGTAATAACCGAGAGTACAGAGACTCGTCAAGCTGGTGAAGGGTTATCGAACAGATGGACGCGAGTTTCTGTGCGGAATGCGGGATCAGCGGTGCCAAGTTGGGTGGTCAGAATAAGTACCAAGCTTTCCGACATTGTCTCCCAAGCGTATGTATCCAAGGATGGTTCCGAGTCCATTTCTTGAATCTGGACGAAAAGATCGCTGAAACATTTCATGGAATACTCGACGGTGCCTTTCAAAGCTTTCTGTATTTCCTTGTCCTTAATCTCCAACTCCAACGCCTCGTGACGCATTAGGGACACCCAAGCCTTGTTTGCGGCTGCTGCTTCGTTAACAGGTCCGTTGTTTGACACTTCGGGTGGCGCCAGGACTTGGGCCAGGACGGTCCAGTTGGTCTCGATGACACAGCAGACCACGAAATAGCCGCTGAGAGGCCGTCCATGAGACACATATCGCGACACGAATGTCTGCACGAAATGTAGAGTCTCCGCGTCTGCGCTTTCTTTCTGGAGTATGTCTAGCAGCAGGTGATTCAAGCGGTCGACGACTTGGGGTACACACAGTCCGCCTAGGTGAACGGAAAGCTGGTGCCACTGGGTAATCGTCCATTTAAAGGACGTTGAGCTAATAGCGCGATAGAGACCGTGAAGCGCCGGCGTTAACTGTGTGAGGATGTCCAAGGCCGCTGAACATGGTCGGTTAGGATGGAATTTAATGCAGAGAGTCACACGTACAACTTGAAGTGTTGATTTTGTCGACAACGCGTGAAATAAAAGAAAATATTGCGTTCGTCGCTGCCTCGCTGTATTTATCGTGAGAGCTCGAAATCCTAAGGAGAGCCGACACGGTTGAGTAAACCAGCTGGTCCGGGAGCGCCCATTCTGGAGCCCATAAACAAAAGCAAGGGAATAGGAGGACGAAGCTCACCTTCCCAAGACAAACATTTATCAAAGTCGATATACGGTACATCCCTCAGAACGTCGATGAGTGCTGGCATAAGGGTATCGATAGCATTTGCTATGTGAACTTCTGGAAAGTTTACGACTAGCTCTCCGAATGCGATGTTGCAATGTACGCGCGAGGTCGACTGCTCCAATGCTTAATGCCACGAATTAGACGATGACATTCAACGCCCACCATGAACACCCTCTGCTCCGACTCAGTGCTGGTATTCCCATTGACCTTGATAGATTCAGCTGGGTCTGCTCTGGTCTGCACTTTCGACGTTATAATGTCCTGGGCGTAAGTGACATCGGCCGGGGCTTCAGACACATTCGAGGCAATGTCGGATAAAATCCGTTGGTGTATATTGAGTTCCAAGCTTCAGAATATGAGATTCAGAAGAAGAAAAAGGATAGAAACTTACCAGTCCATCTCCTAGAACTTTGTGGCTCCTGGAGAGATAATTGTAAGATCGAACCGATCAATTCCGACTCGGAGTCGGCCGACTCCTTCCATTTACTTCCTTGGCTTCTACATCGACCTCGGATATTCAAGAGACCTCAAGGCTTCTTCAACATGCTGCCATCGAGTAGCTCTGGGCTCTCTGCTCACTCGAACCCGCGACCTACGTCGGCTTTATCTCTGAGACCGCCATCTAGCGCCTCTCACCGACCCTTGTCGCGTGCTTCACAGCGACCTTTATCGAGTGCCTCGCATCGGCCCTTGTCGAGTGCCTCACATAGACCTCCATCCAGTTTATCAGCGCGGCGGCCACCGTCGCGTTGGCTTCTGCCGCTCTGTCAAACCCTGGTCAAACAAGTTACGGGTTTGAGTGAGGGAGATGAGTTCCAAACTGGGGTGGAATACGCGATAAAGAACTTGGAGAGTATGACTATGTTGAAGGCAGCAACATCCGTGGACATTCGCGTCATTGACCGTCAAGTCCGGGGGTGAGTCTCGACGCGTCGCTCGTATTGTTCAACTGATAAACCAAAAGCCATTCTCATAAAGCGCGTATACAAATGCGTGACATGCATGCAGAAGCCCTGGAAATGTCTTACGAACGTCTTAAGTATCAAGCAGCCCAAGAACCGGATTTAGACCAGGAGATCAAGGTTCGCCTCCTGCAAAAGCGTTGATTTAACACTAAGTTTTTCAGATGTCGCGTCTTCCAGACCACATGCAGTTTCTGGTGAGACCTCGAGTGATTTTCCAGATGTCGGCTTGATGATCGGCAGATGTCGCTTTGCACCACCGCTACACCAGCGACCCTTGCCTTTGCAGATACTTACCTCGAAGCCATAAAGAATCCCCCTCCTCCGCCTACCGGGCTTACATGGGCAGATATCTTCGGAGACGATCCAGTGGAGGCTGAAAGCAGCAGCAGCAGTGCATCACTCTCCCCGCTCAATTCGGACGACTTGGAGCTGGACGACGAGGACTCCGACTCTTTCTCCTCCTTTGACCCCGAAGAGGTAGTCCCGCAGGAGCCACCGATGCGCGCCGCGACAAACGAACCTAGTCGACCCCCACACACCTACGCGCACCGGAAAGAGTTTGAGCAGCTTCAGGCACGGCAGTACTGGAGGGAAGACTACGTATGGCGTGGTGACAAGGGAAAGGCTAGAGCATTTGATATTGGAGATGCATCGACGTTGGGTCGGCATTATATTTG
>WIQG01000837.1:0-24727 GCA_014925785.1 Mycena galopus ATCC 62051 | reverse complement strand
CAACGTCCTCAATATTCAAGTCCTAAACTCCCATCAAAGAATGCCATCCGAGCTCGAATATTAGAGAGTTTGCGCAACAGCCATATGAGCCATCTGATGACTTTTTTGCTATGCGCACCATATAGCTTTTAGACGGCATGAATTTTGAACCAGTTCACTTATTGAGCTTACTTTGTATGGATTCTGGTCATATACAGTGCATAACACTGTCATTGCAACATTCACGGTTGGAGAGCCCCAATTCTCACTGAAAGTTTCAATTCTATGGTGATATTCACTGTAGTAGATGAGTGTGATAGTTAGGCAATTTGCTTTTGAGAGAGAACTTGACCCTTGTAACAATGATGAACATTCCTGAGGAGAAACAGGGTAGTATACCCCCAGCCATATAAGCCATTAGCTATATGGCGCGCACTGCACAAAAGCCATCTGATGGCTCATATGGCTGTTGCACAAACTCTCTATTGCAATCTCACCACCTTTATATTAAATGACCCTGTGCCGATACGAGTCTGGGACTTGGCACGGTTCACCTTGGCATATAACCCATGTGTCTAATGCCCCATTTCACCCAGTTTTCTGTGGAATCAAAATTCGAACTCTGGGTTCTCGCGAGCATGCTGCATAAGGCAAGAGTCTCATAGGTGGTCCAGATATGTTCATTGGCATCTTATGAACATACCTACAACTTTCCTTGATCAAACTCACTCTCTACTCGGTGCGCAGGACTTGTTTTTCTGCCACATTGATTCTGCTGCTCACATGGCTCACCAGAAGCATCTGGTTACACCACGGTATAAGGTCAATTGCACTATTTCAATGTATACAATCCACCCTCTCTGACTTTCAAACCATATTATACAGAGAAAGATAGTCTCCAACGGCGGATTTACACGGGTGGCCCACTACCCTGTCAATTGCCTGTTTGGGAAATGCAATAAAAATAAATTCACTGAGCAACCAAGGCGTCACCAAAATGGCGCCGAGTATGTTCAAACCCTTCACAGGATATGCGCCTGTCTTTCACGATGCCCAGACCCAGAGAAAAGCGTTCAACATGGGTGCTAGGGAGGCATAACTTCTAAGGTGGCCCAGTAGGGAGTCTCAGATAATACTGAACGGCCGCCTGTGTTGAGTCAGCGTGCCTTATGATATTCCATCTCCAGCTCTACATTTGTGCGCGGGACTGTCATCAGCATCACTTTTCTGGACGCCGATTCTGTATAAATATTAGCAGTCTATCCAGGTTTCACCCATCCAACTTCACTCCTTTTCTCAACTCCTCCGCTCTTACACATCTCAGAAATGTCTCTCCGCACAGACCGTGTTCGCGCCGTCGGCATGTTCAAGCACTGCCCTGAGGTCTCCAAGGAGGATGCCAAGGCACACGGTCCCCGCATCGTCGAGATGGTCAAGGCCATCCCGCTCGTGCAGCAGAACCTCCTCAAATGGGAGATCGTGAGTGACCTCGTCCTGTATTGGGAAACACGTTCAAATCTAGCGGCTATCCAGACGATCACAACCGAGCGCCTCCCGACCACGCTGGCAAGCGACCTCGGGCTCAAGGACACCGGGTTCTCCGCTCTGATCATCACTGAAGCGGCCACGCACGAGAAGCTCCGGGAGGTGCACCGCCCTTTCTTCTTTTCTCACCGCGTTTCCCTTATTTTTTGGACGGCGCCCGTTCAGGTCCTCACCAGCCCGGAGTACAAGAAAATTATTCAGGGGACTCTCGACAACGTCACTACCGCCGATGACTACCACTATTTCTCCGGGGAGTTCGTCACCGTCATCGAGAAGTAGAAAGTCAACCGCAGTAGATCTTCCATGCAATTCAAACAGCTTCATTTTCCTCTTTATAAAATTAGCGCGTCCGTCCGTCTGTTCGGAGCTTTTCAAGTTCTGCCGTCAAATATCTGGCTCCGACACTTTGATGACGGCTCAACAATTCTTTAATGCCGATATGATCCACCGAACCTGTTCCTAGGGCCGGCAGATTCGATTCAGATTCGGGATACATGCCGCTGCTCCTACAATCACCCAGTAATATACACGGAGCTGGCAACCGGCTGATCGGCATCGTTCGGCATTGGATATTGTTCGGCATTGGCTGACGGCGGTTCCCAATGCCGAGCATTAATGGAATTCAATGGATGTGTCTTTCCCTTCTTGGAGTTCATCGGAAATCGATGAGTGCTAAATTTCCACATTTGCGCCAGCTTGCATTACAGCTCTTTGCGGTACAACAGGCGCGGTCCGTTTTTTTTAATTTTTCAGCAGTTTTGACTAGAACACCTACCACGGGCTCAGTTTTGGTCGGATTCCCTTGAAAATAGGCGCGTTCGAATCACATTGAAAATCCACAGGGGATGAGATGCCGGGTTTTTTGATGTGATTATGTAATAGAATTTCTTCAGAAAAGTCATGCTTTGCACTAGGACAGCTGTAACACAGTGAATAATGGTCCGATTGACCTAATTCCGGAATATGTTATGTGTCTGTACTATCTCTAGGGGATCGTGAAGTTCACAGATATGGGTATAGTCAAATTTCAATAGAGAGCTCTACTTCTCATGGGGCATGAATATTGCCCTGGCCAAAGTGAGCGGAAAATGATGATCAATTGGTATATTGTCTATGGCAATGTGCCATCCTCTGGTAACATCTCAGATACATAACATATTCCGGAATTAGGTCAATCGGACCATTATTCACTGTGTTACAGCTGTCCTAGTGCAAAGCATGATTTTTCTGAAGAAATTCTATTACATAATCACATCAAAAAACCCGGCATCTCATCCCCTGTGGATTTTCAATGTGATTCGAACGCGCCTATTTTCAAGGGAATCCGACCAAAACTGAGCCCGTGGTAGGTGTTCTAGTCAAAACTGCTGAAAATTTAAAAAAACGGACCGCGCCTGTTGTACCGCAAAGAGCTGTAAGTTTCAATGGCTTTCCTACATTTCCAAACTCAATAGTCCAACCTCCAACCAATTCCACTGGATCCTCTGCATTTCCATGGTTTCCAATGTGTTCAACCACAATTCACCTGGCTGTACAATCGCTTCTAGCATCGGCATTCATCTGATCTCGGGGTCTTTGAACTAAGACTGCCACTGAAATTCAGAAACCTGGTTGTGGGGTGAGAACAAGGAGTTGGAGGAGGGTTTGAGAGAAGATTTAATCTACCACACGACACTGATTCATCGTTCATCTTCCAATCTCCATAGTTAAAAATTACATACAGAGGCTGAAACCCAACCTGTACTTTCAACTTCACACGGTTCCATTAGAGTCCCTCCTCGAATCGCGAGCTTTCGGGGCACAAAGGGAGCAGCCGCCGAGGGAAGCTGGGTGGGCCAAGACAGAGCGCGGAACAGCCAAACCCGTGCATGAGGGTTGCAATGGGAAAGGGTACGACACAAAACCGAAGCAACCCAAGTGTAAGCAAAACCGAAAAGGGACGGCTGGGTGGGGCGAGAAAAATACGAGTATATGCTGGCTCACACGCATACACGGAAGTAAAAATGGGACGATGAGCCTATGCTGATATGATGCATCATATCGAGGGAATCCTGTTTAATCTTATCTACCTTGCCTAGCACCACCCGCTTTAAACCACTGCGAAATTGCCATTTGACGGAACCGCTTGTGCATCTGATGATTATGACAGAAGAATTGTGTCTGCTCGGGGAGTCCTTGTACATATTCAGCGGGGATTCGTGACATGGGTCCCCAATGTCCACTCGCATGGATCGTTCAAGAGAGATTCGCTCCAAAGAAAAGGTGGTTATTTTGATTCATGCACGTACAAAACTCTCGATAAATTCACGACCGACTGGAACGGCTTCAACAAAAAACACGAAAATTCTGCGCAAGGTTAATATGTACTGGGTGGTGAAAAGTGGGAATCGTCGGCGCCCGAACGGAAGAGCAGCATACTATCTGAAATCAACTCTGACAGGTGGTCCATCGTTTCTGAGGAGACCTCACGCTCGGGTGTCGCACTCCACCAGAGATAGGTCACGAAGCAATTGTCGTCGTACAGCTCGTAGACCGCCTCTGCGCGAGAAGCCACCATCTCCAAATAGACATCATCTGTGAATCGGAGGCGGGAGTACAGGTAGAGAGAATCTAGCTCGGGAACGAGAGACGTGGTGCTGCATTTGAAAACTAAGCCCTGCAAAAAGTCGTCTGTGATTATGGCATGCGCGTTGGGCAAGGCAGACTCGGAAATGACGAGGTCGCGCAGCGCCGGCAGCACACCTAGACAGCACAACAGTTCTTCGTCCGTTATTATCGCCTGGATCTCGAGGCTCGTGAGATGGTTCTCGAACTGAGAACGGTCTGCGAGTGCTAGGAAGTTATGTTGGGACCAAATAGGGGCTGAAGTGAGGTAGGGGGACATGAAGCTGAACGATGCCAAACGGGGAAGGGTGAAGGAGTCGAAAATTCGGCCAACGACGCCGGCGTCTTCGCCACGGCACCTGAAGCTTATACAGGGCACATCGGAAGAACAAGGGTCCCATCCTGCAGCGGATGAGATCTCTCGGACATTGAACATAATTTCGCAATTGACGAGCTTCTTCGCATCCCGTAAGAAGGACAAAGAGTCAGCGTGGTCGAATAAATGATATGTGAATGTGTGAATTTGAGCCCAAGGTAGGACGGGAAGTTTCCGGGGAATGGTATTGGATTTGTATCCACCGACGAGACTAACCCCCGTCAAACTAGGTGCGTCTCGGAAGATGTCCGCAGCGATCCAGGTGGATGGAATCTGGAGCGTCACCAGCCGACTGAGATTTCCCTTCGCACCGCCGAAATATTTGGACACATCGTCGCCACCCGACCAGAAGGTAACGTGCTGCCACCTGTGCGCATGCTGGCTAAGCAATTTGCAGACCGCCTTACGGTGGTGGTAGGCCACGCCAATATCCAAAGTCAAAGCATGATCCCCTCCGCGGTTGAGTGAAGATTGGAGCAGAGAAAGTGCTAGGAGGTGTCTGCTCCCCCATGCAAAAGTGTTGATGGCGAGCGTAGACCAAAGTTTAGGGGTTCCCATGGCAATGCAGTACCAAAACGAGGACACCTTCACGCCGACGCCTGTCAAATTAAGAAATTCATTCGAGAATCGTTACCCACCTGTGCCAATTGAAGCAGATGTCGCATCGCAAGACTATCACATTGAAGTATCTCGGCCTCGCCGCATGTCAACCCGGATCTTTCGTCCGGCCAACACAGCTGGAAAACCTTCGCTAGCAATTCTACAGGTAGGCGGCGAATCGGGGAAAATGCGCTCCGACATTCATCGGCGTAGGATACCAGTATATGGCGTTCGGAAGTCAATCTACTCATGTCACTTGGAACTCTGTCGATTTCAGTATCATAGCGTTCGAGATCGATAGGTGTCGCAGAAATTGTTGTCCAAAAAGTCGACGTCTCGGTGGGAGGGTGTTGGAACGCAAGATCCGGCGGAGTTGAGCGATCTGAGACGCACTCGGGAGGAGGGGTGATGTGAAGCCGTCCCCAGAGTAGGCGGGAGCCGACTGCGCTGAGCCACCTTCAACGCTCATGGTCGTTCGAAGCAAGAAATGACTCGGACCACTCCTGACGTTCCGCCTCAAACGTAAGCACCGAATTAGGAAGGTTTTTTCGGCACTTCGGCATCCCGTAGTCTATTGTTTACCACGGGGGTCCGATCGGAGTGCTTCCTTATTATGTAATTCGGAGCTTCCCGAGGCACGTGCTTCCTTTCTCCTGCCACGGACGACGCGTTTTCTTGCCCCCTGCGTCAGGAAATGACGTTCTAATTTCCGCGATACGCGCATTACATAAAAAGGATCACATAGGACGACACTTTGATGTTTCTTTGACGCATATGTTGGAAGTTGAAACCAAGTACGCATATCGGACTCGGTCTGGCCTCAACAAATTTCTGGATTCCCAAATGTCTAATTTAGGAGTGCCAATAATTAATTTGAACCAAATAATTGCTTCTTGCATTTCAGAGTGGCTGCGTTGGAGGTGGCACATGCTCAAGAGAGCGGACGCGTCTCAAGACGCGAGCTGCACGTGCCCCGGCAAGCTCCGAATTACCTAATAAGGAAGCACTCCGATCCCCCGCGGTAAACAACAGACTTTATATAGCGAGGTACGAGCGCTTATATAAAGCGTCTGTCTACGAGAGACTAGGCATCCCGGTCTTTCTGCCGACATATTGCCGGAGTCGCCTGTTTGCGTAAATTCCTCCACCATCTTGCCCACTCTCGTGTTTCGCCTGCTCGCTCGCCTGCTCTTCTCATTGTCCCTTTCTCGTCAAGTATGCCACCTTGCTACTATGCGACCCATGGATTGTCTCTCCAGTGTCAATACTCGCACTATATGATGGCCCAAGCCTGATTGCACACGACGTCCACAGCGGAGAACTTCTTAGACTGGCATAAATTGAGGTCATGATTATCGCAAGTGTGTTTCAGTGTCTCCCCCAGTATGGAACACCTGCCAATGATTATTTTCAATACTATAATCCCGCCCTTCACAAGCGCGTCAAGCTTGCGCCCGCCCAGCGTCGGTCTTTACTCCGTATGCCCATCCCTCATTCGTCTGTCCTTAAACTCCATTGTCTTCGCCGCCCCGCTTGGTATCCGGGGAGGGCTCGACCCGATCGACATTCTCGCGCTGTGGCCCACCGGCATGTCGCTTCAATCCGTGGGCAGCGACACTCTAGAGGCTGATGTCCTGGACTACGGGCTTTCAGCGCTGTTGCTCCAGTCCACTGGCAGCGATGTCTTCGAGTTTGAGCTCCTTGGCTCCGGCCTTGCGGCCATGTATTCTGTCTCTCAATGTCAACACCATCAAGATTCAATGTGACTCCCCTGCTTAGCGCACTGGCCGAGGACTGCTCCGTTGCTTCCTGGACGGCATTCGCACCCTTTAAAACACTGAGGACCTTGCAGCTGCAAGAACTGCGAGTCAGACCTTCTGCATTAACAGATCAATCCAATCTTGTGCAAGAGTCAACATTGATTTTCAAAGTCATCTTCTTGCTGAGACATGTCTGAATACTCTGGGTTGAACTATGTGCCATGTCACAGACACTTCCACAAATAATATGCAGAAATGAAGCCTGCGGTGTCTTGTATAATTATTCCGCAGAATCTAATACCTTCCCCTCCCGAACCACGTAGTTCGATTTAAATCGAACCGCGTAGCTCTCGCCTACCGTACCGCGGGTGATCGGCACGCGGATGTTTTTAAGCAAAGACACCGGCCTGTCTGCATCCGGCGAAGATGACACTGTACGCCCAGTCATTGGATGGTGGTTCTGAAGCAAGAAATAGTTCGGTTTTGCACAGGTATTGTAAAGAAAATCAAGCAACGGCTGATCGAATGAACAGTTGGGCATAGAATACTTTCGGCCATAAATACTGCATCCTGTTCCTGAGCCACTCAGAGCGTCCATTTGTAGTGTATTTAGACATAGATCAAGGGGCCGCGCTCTAGTAAACGTATCATTTTCTCCCCTCCGAGCGCCCGGCGCTGTTTCGGCGTAAGGTCTGTGTTAATGAGTTCGACGAGTTCGTGTTCCACCGCCTCATTCAGCATACAAGTCCACCACTTCGCTTTGCCGACGTAGTGTGCGTCGTTCTGAAGCACAGAGAAGAGTACAGAGTGGGTTTCACTGAGCTTCACATCTGTATCTGATGGCAGCCAGTCTACAAGAGGCTTGAACCGACTGGGGACCCGACGCGGAGCTGAGACAGTCGAGCCGGATGGTGGCGGTGAGGTGAGCGGCACGACGGTCGCGGTTGGGATTACACTGGGTACCGACGAGGATTGTGCGGGAAGGCGAAAGCTTAACGCCGGAGGGGTTGGTAATGGCACCGGCGCGATGACTGAGCTGCTTGCCAGTGCTGAATTGAGTGACATGGCATTGACAACGGCTGGGATTGTTGCGGCTACTGACCCCGGTTGCGCGGGAAGCTGAGCCTCGTGCGTCGGCGGCGTCGGGAGCGCAGTGGCTTCACCACCTGCCTGCGGCGCTGACAGCCGGCGCCCCACCGCCAGGAGCGACGCGCCGCCATCCAGCGTCAAACGCGGGCGCACCCTCAATTTCAAATGATCTCGACCCAGGACACCAACTCCGCCCCGTCCATCTGCCGTGATCACAGCGGCGGGGAGAACACCAGGGCATGGCCCGTGGGGAGCGCCATCACATCCTCGAACCACCCTGCCGAGTCGCTTCCCGCAGAAACATGGCGCGCAGGTGAGAGCACCACGCAGGGGAAGAAAATCGGTGGCATATGATGGTGGATGCGAGATCGAGGATGGTTGCTGGGATAACGGTGGGTTCTTGCGTAGCGATGACCACTCGTGTGGCGAGGTGCCGCTGCAGTCGGATCGTATTGCTGACCGACTGGGTGAGTCGGGCGGAATCGCTGTTTGTGAGGTATTTATGGGCTTCGTCCAACACTACAGGCGCATAAAAGCTGTCAGAACAGAACAGGTGAATATAAGATACTGAAAACGTACCGACGAGCTTGCCGCAGGTTGTTTGCCACGCAGTGAATGTCCCGAGGACGATGTCGAAAAGGACGGCCGCGGTGGGCCCTAACATCGCCAATGTGAGCCGACATCTTTTCGTCGATGCACCAGAGTCACTTACCGTCAAGGAAGGGATCCGTCAGGTCCACAAGGACCAATCCGCCAGCAGTAAAATACGACTCGATATTGCGTGCGCCGGGTCGAAGAAACGCGTCCAGTAGTGCAGCCGAAGTTCAATCATCGACTTTTGCTTCATATCAAGCGTTCGAGCCCGATCCTGCGCTTGAATTCTGTCGTGTGCAGAGAAATTAGCCAATGTTGGACCCGCATACGCGTGTTCCGCGCGGTCACTAACCTATATAGCTAAACCCATCGATGCCCATCTCGCGGATGATCATGAGGGCGGTGTGCATGTACAGCGGCATGGTCTGTCCAAGTATTTTATTTGATTATAACTGAGGATCGTTGGGCAAGACCATAAACGTACCTCGAGATTGTCGCACCCCATGATTGCGAGCATCCGCTCAGCGGATAGATCCATTTCAGATAGGTACAGGGGCTCGACACGGACCTGCGTCAGGACGCGTATGCGCGTCGGCGGCGGGTAACGTTGCTCGGCCTGCAGATTGACAATTCAACCTAGTGAGATCATGGCAACGGCCTTACGAGCACAGAACGGTCACTTGCGGTGGGGCAACATGACTGAGGTGATTGGCCGTCGACGCGAGGAAAGCCGCCTCGCAGGGGCGGCCGGTGTCTTGCTCGTCAAAATGAAAGCTGCGGGCAGGAAGAGTAAGACCACCTTGCCCGCGGAATTGGAATACACGTACACGAGGGCGCTTAAGGGCTCTGGAAGCCGCCCAAACGCGTATCTGGGATAAGCGCGCATTCGAGGAGGCAAGAGACGGTGTGGCTTTTCCCCGCGCCCTAGAAATCGGTGAGCGTCAAACTAGGGCATAGATGGTAGAGACGAACCTGCACCCGCAAATCACCGCGCTGCTCGGCGCGTTGGTGTTGACATAGACTCGGTCGTTAGTACTGTAACTGGCGCTGGTTCCAAGGAGGCCCCGAGAAGGGAAGTCCGCCGCATGTGTTGAAGCGCAGAGCGGGTGAGGAGCGGGGAGGTGACTAACTGGTGCCGGAGAGGGTTGTGCGCCTCTTTTTCTACCTCAGTGGGCGCCGCAGTCTCGAGGAAAGCAAGTTCCGAGCATCATCGATATCGACGAGAGTGGTCATGATGCACAAGCAAAGAGTTAGGCAGGGTAAGTTCGGGAGGGAATACGAGAGTAGCTGGAGCCCGAATGGTAGGAGGAAAGAAGGACAAAGAGCTAAAAACTGCCGTACAAAGTGCCTTTTCTGCGGCGCATGGCGGGCACGTGGAACACGTTGAACAAGCGTTAAAGTTAAACTTGTAGTCAAGTTCTTACAGGGTCGTTACACCATAGCCGGATGGGCATGGCGTAATATGATGCAGCGCGCAGACGGACGACCAAATTGAATGGAGGCGCACCACGAAATGAACCGTGCAGGACCAAAGCAGGACTGACGCGACGCCGAAAACCAGGAATCGAGGAGATGGTGTCACACGGTCGCGGGCCTCCTTCCATGACCGTGCTCCAGGCAATGCTCGAGAGGGTTGCCAGTGTCATTTTAAAACCGCTAAGGGCAAAGGCCACTGCCTGACCAGGGTTGATGCCTTCCGGCGCGCGCGCCTGGGGCGTCAAGTAGTTGGCTTCGCCATGCGGAAGACACGATTGGGATACAAAGAACAATACTGTATTCAAGAATACACGGATTCTTGCCGTATTCGGATACTAAAAAAATGTAGGTGTCAGTCGTAGTCAATCCATTCGGCTGGCGGCGGGGCGGGTGGCGGCGGTGGCGGCTCAGCTTCGACTACCACGGGCCAGTAGAGTAGCTCCGGCCGCTGCGCGATGAGCTCCACAAGTGCCGGGGCGCTGGTCGGCGTCTCCCGTAGTTGCGACAGCTTCGTCGGGTTCAGAAACGCGGTGAAGTACGGTAACGGCTGGAGCGGGAGGAGAAGGCGGAATTCGTCGGCCGTTAGTGCGCGCTCGTAGACGATTACATCGAGCTTAAGCGGACCGAAATATTGCGGGATTCTTCGGCTGTTTTTTCCTAGTTTATCGTTCCCCGGCTTTGCTAGGAACTCGATGACTGCAGCCTGGAGTGCGCGAACTACGCGCACGGACATAGGGTCGTCAGGGTTATGGCTGCCAATGCACATCATCAGATACTGGCAGTTTCAAGGTAGCCTGCGTACAACACGGTGAGCTCTGTGGGCTCAATGGCGGCCCACATCTCCTTCGTTGGGCCGACCTCACAGATATCTGGATTTTTCTCCTCCTTTGGGGCGAATTGCTCTGATTGAGAGACAAAGGTACGTAGAGTGAAAGCAGAGCGGGCTTCCAAGAGTGAGTACCGGGTCCTGTGGTGAGACATGCAGGATCGAAGCATGCTTGAGCCGACTCGACGCGTCGAGTCGCGGGATGGACCTTCTCCGCAAAGATGGTCGCGTGACTGTCACGTTTTTTCGCCGGATCAAGTCGCCAGGGAAATTTCCGCGACATTGTCAAGTTTCAGTTGAACGCTGAAACGCTGGGAATGAAAGCCGGGCCAGCTCACGATGGACAAAATGAATGAATATGATGCAAGCATGGTTGCGGTTCGGTAGGATTAGTTCGACAACTTCGTTTAAGGCGTCCAGTCACTTCGTAGTTTTGCAAATTATGGTTGTTGGTTGAGCAGCGGAAGTGAAAGATGGGACCTCTTCACTGACTCAATCATGAGTGAAAATGCATATGAATTTTATTTGAATTCCACGGTAGCTAAAGGACTCCAATATCTACTTGTCGATGACGGTGACGAACTCCCCAGAGAAGTAGTGGTAGTCATCGATATTGGTGGCGTTGTCGAGAACCCCTTGAATAATCTTCTTGTACTCGGGGTAGTGAGGACCTGCACAAGAGAACAAAAGTAAGAAGACGCGGTATGAGGATGTGGAAGGTTTGCGTACCTCCCGGAGCTTCTCGTGGGAGGCCGCCTCAGCGATGATCAAGGTGGAGAACCCCGTTTCCTTCAGCCCGAGGTCGCTTGCAAGCGTGGTCGGGAGGCGCTCAGTTTTATCGTCTGTGTGGCCGTTCGATATAACGGGTTTGGGATACGGTGGAGAGCGCTCACAATCTCGTATTTGAGGAGGTTCTGCTGAGCGATCGGGATGGCCTTGACCAACTCGACAATGCGGGGGCCGTGCGTCCTGGCATCCTCCTTGGAGAGCCCTCGCGGTGCTTGAAGATGCCGACGGCGCGAACACGGTCAGTGCGAAGAGACATTTCTGAGATGTGTAGGTGGGGAGGAGGAGTTGAGAGGTGGAGTGAAGTTCGAATGGTGAGACTGTGCTGGATGCGGAGTATTTATACAGAATCCATGGACAGCACAGTGTCCGGTATCGTCCATATACCTCGCAGAAATGGACGGATTCCATAAAGCAGCTTACTCAACAGGGGTTGAGTAAGTGAACCAGGTGTGGAACTAGACGCTTTCCAATACAATACCCCGGCGATTCAGGTGGGGTGTTGATGAAAGCCAACAGTTCTCTGGAGACGTATTGTCGTATTTAGGAAAATCACCGAAGTGGCGGCTCCAACACGATGGAGGTAACTTCTGATGATTGTGATGTGTACCTGGCTGATTAAGTTCTGGAGTATATGTGCCAGTCAAGAATCAATTGTCGTTCCCAGAAACGTGGCCCTCCGCCAGACCCAGAATACATTACTTTCCTCGGTTGCGCAATATCGACTCATATCGACTCAGCAGCTACCCAACCGTGGGAAAGGATTCGGAGGTTCGGGCACTCATAATCGCATATGACATCCGTCTAATCATCGCGATGAGCTGCGGAGATCATTCTGATGAAAGGAAAACGGCCGTCCGGATTTTGTTCATTGAGGCCGTTGGCCATAGTGAGGGCATCCATATCATGAATATTTCTGCAGCCATACTGATGAGGCGCGGGCGTTGAATTTCAAGGCCTCTCTGTGTTTTCTCATGCTATGGATGTAGGTTGAAGTTGATAATAATACATCCTCGGAACCGACCCACCGGAATCGGCCTGCGGCCGCTCGGTGGATAACCCGGACCCGAGACCGCATTCGGTTGCACAGGATCAAAGGCTAAAATAAACTATATGCTATTTCAGATACTCCCCAAGGTTATCATATTGTGACCGGGTTTCTAGCAAATCAATTGTGGGACTTGAACTTCACGCTGACGTCAGGGTTCACCCTGATGCTGAGAGCTGGACCGACTATGGCGTGAATGACAATCAACCGCCACGTTCGATACATATCCCTGGAGTCAGAAATAAAAGCGCCGCGTGCATAAATGGCGCCTGAATGGATCGTTCGACTGACTGTCGGACGGTTGAAATTGTTGCGGATCAGGGCGGGTCGAACTCGCATAGAATAAATTGCCGCAGCCGACCTACATACGTATTACCAACTGTTGAGAAAAGGAGTACAAAAGACCTCTTTGGATTCCTCAAAATCAATAGAGTGGCCGATGCATCGATCATGTGTGGTACAGTCAGGCCCCATTACAACTTCAAATTTTAGCTTCTTCGATAGGGAGCTTTGGATTTTCTTAGTTGAGGCACTACTATCGATGAGAGACTGAATTCGCCTGACTGATATATTATATATTCAACTGTGGTTGACTGATCGTGGGTGTGGGGAGGAATTGCGTTGCGCTTGTTCAAATGCATATTTATACAGGAAAATGAAGTTGTTTGTATATGCTTGAAAGATCTACTGCGGCTCACTCTCTACTTCTCGATGACGGTGACGAACTCCCCAGAGAAGTAGTGGTAGTCATCGATATTAGTGGCGTTGTCGAGAACCCCTTGAATAATCTTCTTGTACTCGGGGGTAGTGAGGACCTGCACAAGAGAACAAAAGTAAGAAGACGCGGTATGAGGATGTGGAAGGTTTGCGTACCTCCCGGAGCTTCTCGTGGGAGGCCGCCTCAGCGATGATCAAGGTGGAGAACCCCGTTTCCTTCAGCCCGAGGTCGCTTGCAAGCGTGGTCGGGAGGCGCTCAGTTTTGATCGTCTGTGTGGCCGTTCGATATAACGGGTTTGGGATACGTGTATGATGGAGAGCGCTCACAATCTCGTATTTGAGGAGGTTCTGCTGAACGATTGGGATGGCCTTGACCAACTCGACAATGCGGGGGCCGTGCGTCCTGGCATCCTCCTTGGAGAGCCCTCGCGGTGCTTGAAGATGCCGACGGCGCGAACACGGTCAGTGCGAAGAGACATTTCTGAGATGTGTAAGAGTGGAGGAGTGGAGAAGAGGAGTGAAGTTGGATTGGATAGAATGCCAGTATTTATACAGAATCGGCAACCAATGCTAGTGACAGTACCGCGCACAAATGCAGAACCGGATATGCAATATCATAAGGCACGCTGACTCAACGCTGGCAGCGGTTCAATAACGACAGTGAGGCGCCTTGCACTGTAACACGCCGGACATTCCCGTGGATGATCGAAACCGAAGATCTGACCTCTTGGAGATGCGGACTCGACGCCAAGGAGGACTTTGAATTAAGTAACATAACTCCTCAGGTATAGGTTGCGAGCTCTTCTCGACTTCAACCACCACTATGAAAATCGGCGAAGAGACCCTGAGAAATACGAAATTCACTCACCCGCCTGTTAATTTCACAGACGGTGGACTTCAACAACCAAAAAGCTCGTGAGTCGCCTTATTCCCACTGGTATCTGCGCACACATCATGCCGGTGTCATGGGCGATGATCAGTAGAGCCCGAACTTCCGAATTCCTTCCCACGGTTCGTTCTTTAGTGACTGCACAATCGAAGGAATCGATTGCGCGAGGCAACGTGGAGCGCCGTCCTGCATGATACCCCAATTGGTATTTACCCGATTTATTGGCAGGATAACTACACACTCAGGACCAAGCCTCCATTGACCACAAACCTGAGTCATCCACTTGTACATCCCTATTTCTGAGAGCAGGAAAGTAGTGTACCTCGTCCAGTACACCAATTAAAACAAGCTACTCGACTAGACTCAAGGTCCGGAAGTTTTTCAGGGCAAAATTGCATTAACGGTTGAACACGGCTTGAACGGATTATTGTGGGGATCATCGGAGTCTACAATACTTGCCGATCACAATCCTCCTTGCTTGCTCACGTCACCCTCTCACCCACCGAACGCCTCTGTTCTCCGGCTCTCCGAGTCTGTCGGCGCTTGCATCTCAGGGTGCCGATCTCAGAAGGAGTCCCTCTCCCAACAACTGCTGTTGAATATCTTCTATCCGCTATTCCGGCCATTCCCTACAGTCTGACATTCCTCACCATCTCTAATTTATGGCGTCAATCCACTTCTGCCCCGACTTTCAACGGAGATCGGTCGAAAATCCCGCTGATCTGTGATGTCCATGGTGACAACGAGCATGGAACCTCACCTTCGTTCCCATCGTGGCATTCGCGGCTCCGAGCTTTACTACAACTGTGCCCGGGCTCGAACCTGATGCCCCTATTTTTCTTGCTGAATGACTCTGAAATTAGACAGGATGCGCAAAGCCGCATGGGGCTGCACAATGTCACATGCGGAGTGGGTCTCTTTTGCCCCTAGGCACCATCTGCCGCAGCAGAGCAGAAAACAAGCCGCACAGAAAGACTTTGTGCGCCATGCGGCTTTTGCGCATCATATCTATTTGCGTGATCGCGCGGTGTCACGCGTTGCGGACTGCCGACTGGAGGAAACACCTTCTCAGCAAAAAGGCAGTGTACCTATCCTCTGTCGTTGGTACCCTGAAATCTGCCCCCCAAAAAAACCAAATGCTAATCTTTGCCATCGATCGTTTTCCTGGTTCATCGGATGCCGTAGCTACTCCGGATCCTGACTGTATACCGCGTCTGCGGTGTGGGCGTTGTGCGCTGATCGCCTATGCTTTGGAGCGCATTAACGGTGAATCGGTCGTGGACGGGCATCAGTACCCCTTTGTCCAAACTCCAACTCCTCGGCCACAACCTGGTCCTGACATTTGTCATCGCAGCCGACAAGAATCAAGATTAATGTTTATGGCAAACAAACGAGTAGGATGTCCACATGATCTCGGAGGAGCTCGTCGTTCGTCAAAGTTCACGCATGTCTGCAGTGACGGCGGCAGAATATATGGGATTGACCAGGAATTGCAGCGAGCCCAATTTGAGGTGCAATTAGGGTCAGTCAGAGTAACTATTTTACATCGTTTCTGGGGCCGTTTCTGACACCGTTTCTGAAGGTGTTTCTGATTTAATTAGAGAAACGACAATAACCAGAAACGACTCGATATGTAGAAACGGCTCTGGAGCTGTTTCTGCAGTCGTTTCTGCAGTCGTTTCTGCACTCTTTATTTGACGATGGTTTAACTATGTCAATAATTATTTCGATAAGCTGCTGAAGCTGTCACTTGAGGTATCCAAGTCAGAATTCTCGCATCGAAGGTCCAAGTCGATGCCAAACGGATGTTGTGGTAGGACATTATCAAGGCGAGCTCGGTGGATAGCATGTCGGCGTAATAGAGCGCGACGTTGGCGCTCCTTGTTGTTGCGGATGAAAGATGCTTCTTGGCACGCTCACTGCGTCGAGTGGCGGCGGGCATGACAAGGTCTGGACAGCCACAAATGATCGGAGTGAAAGGGCGTACATTAAATAATAATAATTTAATTGGACTAAATAGCCTGGGCACGTACTTTTTATTCACTGTTGCCGAAACGCCGCAGAACCACTTCCAAATAGGGAAATTTGATGTGGCAGTGCGTTCGGCTAACTTTGATGGCCGCGCGCTGGGGAAACTCATATCCGTGCCTCTTTCAAATTGTTTTTGATATGATTAATCCCAGGTCGCTACGCCACCCACTACCTACTCCCTTTTGCGTCTATTATTCCGGTCTGGCAGTCAATATTGTTTATTGCACTGCCTGATATCTCTGCTAGCGTGCTCAATCATATGCCTTCCTTGCCTCAACGGCAGTGCAACCTCTTTCCATGTATTGGGCTTCGCGGCAAGCGTCAGTTCAAATCTTGCCAGTGACATTTGTTTTGCGAACATTTTTTTTCTCAACGCCCATTCCGCTAATGCCTCTCAACGGTCAAAGCCTACACACCCTCGAGATGGCGAATTCCCCCGAACACTGCTGAGGCAATTATGGTTTCCCAGTGGTACGTACATTTTTCTGTTCTATATAAATCAACAGGCCAGTGTCATTTTTCTCCAGCAGTGAACTGCTCACCATGCAGCTCGCATGTACACACCTACAGATACCATTTAATTCTTCCTTGGCACTTTACACGAACTTAGCAATATCTAGCTGACTTCGGTATCAATCGGCGGAGGTGTTTGCCGAAAGATTGCCGCCAAGCACTGCCTTGAGCACTGCCACCATCAATTTCCTTGTTTGGAAGTGGAGCTGCGGCGGTTCGGACGCAAGTCTTTTTATTTGCAGAAATGACTCCAGAAAGGTGCACGTGGTTGCCTAGCCGGAGCTCGGCATTACCTGCATCCAGCCGGCCCCTCGACTCATCAAAACGTAGGCACGTGGAGTCTGCGGACGGTGAGATCAAAAAATCAAAATCGAAGTTCACGCGGACCAATCCGCCGACCATACCGAGGACATCTCACCTCTTTGCTCGAGGTCTATCAACCAAACACCATTCCATTTGGCAATCTGAACAATGCACATGGCGCATTGGAGAATGCACGTTCAAGTTGTCGCGTGTTTGGCCGGTGAACGGATCAGGCCGCAATCACCTCTTCCGACATTGGCCGATTGAGTTGGAATTTCACCAGAGTGCGAAGACATCAATAAAGCCACCCAATGGGTAGATTTTGGTTTATGAATGTTTTATTTTCTGCTTTTTCTTTTATTATTCTGATACATATAATAGGGACAGTCAGAGTAGACGATTCTCGTCGATTCTGACGGTCGATTCTGGAAACGATTCTGAATTAAATAAAGCGTGGGAGAATCGCTTTAAAGCAGAATCGACTTCCAGAATCGATGTAGAATCTCCTCCGGAGGAGATTCTACATCCGATTCTCGAGGCGATTCCGATTCTGACCACTTACTTTTAATCTATTTTTAGAGAATCGCTTCCAGAATCGTTTTGCGAAGTGGGGCGGTCAAACTTGAGGCGATTCTGCCCACGATTCTGATGAAATCAGTTTCCAGAATCGTTTCCAGAATCGACCCTCAGAATCGGCGAAAATCGCCTACTCTGACCGTCCCTAATATCTAACATCCACCGAGGTGCTCTTTATTTGTCGATGACCGTGACAAACTCCCCAGAGAAATAGTGGTAGTCATCCATGGTGGTGGCGTTCTCTAGGGTCCCTTGAATAATTTTCTTGTACTCGGGGCTGGTGAGGACCTGCACACCCAGAAAATGAGAAAACCAGAAGGGTGAAATAAGCGACGCCTCGGAGTGTCGCTTACCTCCCGAATCTTCTCGTGCGAGTCGGCCTCCGCAAGAATCAGGCAAGCGAACTGGGTCTCCTTCAATCCGAGGTCGCTTGCTAGCGTGGTCGGGAGGCGCTCGGTCTTGATAGTCTGTGTGGTCGCTCGATTAAATGGTGTTTCTGATACGCCAGGGCGAAGGCCACTTACAATCTCGTATTTGAGGAGGTTCTGCTGCACGAGCGGGACTGCTTTCACCATCTCAACGATGCGGGGGCCGTGTGCCTTGGCTTCCTCCTTTGTGACCCCTGGGCGGTTCTTGAAGATCCCAACGGCGCGAACCCGGTCCGTACGTAGAGACATTTCTGAGTGTGCAGGTTGTGAGGTGCAAAAAGGAAAAGGACTCCGCGTATTTATAGGCCTGCAGGATCTCGGGTTTTGCGGTGATTATCCTGAACAGACCCCGACAGGATTTCGTAAGGCAGTTTACTCAGAAGGCGTTCAATGACTATAGGCTTTCAGTACGATACGCGGAGAATCTGGTGGATGTTGACGGAACAATAACTGGGAGACCATCTCCTGGAGACGCCTCGACTCAGATCAGAGCAAACGCCGACGTGAACGGCTCTCAAGCGAATGAAGTAGCACCCAACAAATAGCACCTGATGTTCATCCGGGTAGTGGGTCCTGCGCAGCGGCTCGCGGGGGCAGTTCCACCTCATCAATTTGAAGACTCTCAAAAACTAAAAGTGAAATAAAGAACAGGGGAAAGGATGCAAACGTGCCTCTGTCGCAGGAAGGAATTTAAACGCGCGCCCGCAAGCACCCACAAACCTCGTCACATTTAATCTTTGCGGGGTTATGAGTGTCATACAGGATTACTGGGCGCCGAACTTCCGTCCGTGATCGGAAATTCGGCAATGCTCACATGGTTTGCTCACTGTGGACAAAGTGCAGGTGGAGAATGGACCCCATATCACTGAACAGGAAATGTTTGAATGCATCGACTACTGGAATCTCACCCTCTGACAACTGGGCAGCTAGCACCGAAAGACCATTGCCATACTGTGATTGCACTGTCATGTTGAATTTATCGCACTCAACTTCTCGGATTGGTCCAAGACGATTCACGCAGGTTGACCCTAATTGTCCAAAATCTCAGCTGTACCGGCCTGTCTAGAATAGCCTCAATGTGACGCCGGAAACTGTTCATAACTACAGAAAGAAAGCAGACGCTTGCCGGCGTTCTTGTCTTTTTTGAACTATCGGTCGCTCTTACCAGCACCTTAATCATCATAGATGAGCAGGAAGATCTATGTACAACGTTCTCGGCTGACAATCGCATGGTGGTCAAAATCGTCGTTAAAACAAAATCTCTTGGTTGAGTATGAGTAAAATGGATTTCTGCCAGTTCGAACAACGGAAGAGTATGGAATTTCATATGCAACAACAATCCTCCATCTAGCGGGAAGAGCACTGTGGTGAGGAGCTCCATAGTGATGGCATATATGCACGGAGGAACACAACCTCGAGAGCAAGAAAGCGAGGAAATATTGGGAATGACAAGAAAGATGCAGGTGCGAATGCTAGAGCTGACCGGCGGCGGAAGATGGTCGCGAGCTCTTTAGCCGCCATATGTACATACTTTATGCAGTGCGGTCTCGATGGTAGCACTAAAATTTCACATTATCCTTTGCGGCCAGGGAAAGCTTGTCCCGTAGCCAAGACCGACGCACCACCATCGAACGTGAGGCGTGGGCGTACGCGCAGTTCAAGACGGTCCCTTCCCAGAAAAGCCACTCCTCCACGCTCATCAGCCGTAATCACGGCGGCGGGGGAGAAGACTAACGCATGTCCAGTGGCCAGCGACATGACCTGCTGGAACCAATCACCATCCGCGGAGACATGTCGCGCTAGATGGCTACACCATGCTGGCGAAGAGAATCTATGACAAACGATAATCGATGTCAAGTCAAGAATTGTTGTAGGGATGACCGTGGGCTCTTGGGTTGCGATGATGACTCGGGTACCCAGATGCCGCTGTAGACGAATGATGTTGCTGACCGACTGGGTGAGTCGGGCTGAATTGCTGTTTACGAGATATTTGTGGGCTTCATCTAACACTGCGGGGACAAAATCTGTTGGAATGGGTACAGATATCGAACGTTTAGAACCCACCAACGAGCTTCCCGCATGGTGTGTGCCATTTGGTAAATGTTCCGAGCACAATGTCAAAGAGCACGGCCGCGGTGAGGCCTTGGGTTGTAAAATCTGAGTATTATCGGTGGTGCATGATAGTCCAACCACATACCGTCTAGGAACGGATCTGTAAGGTCAACGAGGACGAGTCCCCGGGAGTGAAATACGATTCGATCTCCCGCGTATTTGGTCGAATGAACGCATCCAGTAGTTTCAATCGAAGCTCTACCATTGCCTTTTGTTTTGCATCGAGATGTTCGAGGCCAATTCTACGTTTGAATCCTGTGCAAAGGGATTAATGCTTGAACCCCGGTCATTCGCCTGACCACCTACCTGTATAGCTGAATTTATCAACGCCCATACTGCGAATAATCATCAAAATGGTATGCATGTACAACGGCATAGTCTGCCGATCGATGGAATCGGCGACAAGCTCGGTTAGCGGAGCGGGTAAAAAGCACACCTCCAAATTGTCACAACCCATGATTGCGAGCATTCGATCGGCCGACAGATCCTTTTCAGACAAATACAATGGCTCAACTCGGACCTGAGGTTGCGAGGCGTAAGCCCCGCGACGCCGAATAATATTACTGGGCCTTTGAAGTGGGGTCATAAGGTCCCTTCCGGGCTGGGAAAATTGTACACACGAGCAAAGCACCACAACTTGAGGCAGAGAAACGTGATTCAGATGTTCGGCCTGTGAAGACAGAAAGGCCGCCTCGCAGGGGCGACCGGTATCTTGCTCGTCAAATTGAAAGCTGCGGGTAGTGAGGTCAACACATCCGTGGAAAAATTGAAGGTGCTGACACAAGGCCGCTCAAAGGCTCTGGAAGTTTCCCAATGCGCGAATCGGAAATGAGTGCGCATTCGAGCAGGCAAGAGACGGTATGGCTCTTACCGGACCCCTGAAAATCGGTGAAGA
This sequence comes from Mycena galopus ATCC 62051, assembly GCA_014925785.1. Lineage (NCBI taxonomy): Eukaryota > Fungi > Basidiomycota > Agaricomycetes > Agaricales > Mycenaceae > Mycena > Mycena galopus. Next base: position 3,580 of record WIQG01000837.1, on the reverse strand, counting down.
GCTGAAACTAATGTATGCCAATGGAGGGGACGAACCTGGATGCCACATATCACCGCGCTGTTCGGTGCATTGGTGTTGATATAGACACGCTCATGTCCGCTGGTTCCAATGAGTCCACGAGACGGGAATTCGGCCATATGCCGTTCAAATGTAGAATACGTCAAGAGCGGAGAGGTGACGAGTTGGTGGTGAAGAACGTTGGCATCGCTTGCCGCCTCAGTTGGTGCGGCAGTAGCGAGAAAGGTGAGTTCGTCATTCAAGTTCGGGGAAGGCATAGTCATGGGCTCAGAGTTCCGAGAGTTAGCGGGAAAATTCGAAGGTGACCTATTTGGCAGACTGAAATGAAGCGGGAACGACAAAGTTGCGACAAAGAGACAAAGAGCGGTCCCGGCACGTGCACAAAGTTTATTGTGGAATGCTGAAGAAGCGCGCGTCTCGGCAGAGCGGCGCGATTCACTGGGCTTAATTTGGGCGGTAGATTGGTTTCTCGTATTTTGGATAGGATTTCGGGCTTTGAAAATTGGGCAAGCGACACAGGCGGTGAGAGCTAAATTTTCGGCTTGCCGCTAATGGCCGCTGATCTCCGAAGCTGCTAAGTATGCCGGACCAGAGACGTCTAAGGTCCAGAAAGAAGCTCAGTCGTTCCAATTGCAATGCGTTTCAAATGTGCGTCCGAATCCTGGAGCACCGATTCTAACGTGAGGTCGTAGTTGTATGGATGGAAACGAATTTGGCAAAAACAAAGGCGCCACGATATGCCCAGAACTTAGAAGCGGCGGTCTGTCTGGAAGGCCTGAAAGAGAGCCTCCCTGGCAAATACTTCAAGCTATATCTCGTTTGGGATTCGCTCACTCTTTGGATAGCAAACGGTTTGATTGGTCCCCCAACGCCGGTGTAAGGAACAGGAGGGATATTCATTCAAACTGGTCTATACACCGAACGAACGATTTCATTCTTCGTATCTTAAACGTGCAATCTGACCCAAACCAAACCAATCAGACGTGGTCATCCTCGGCAGAATATAGAGACGTCGTCTGCGACTCGGGCGAAATACTGGGAGGCAATGGGACTATATGTGGGTTGGCGCCCCAGCTCGCCGGACGTGGCGGAGGCGTAGCAACGTCGCTGCTGCTCAGGAGTGTCACCGCAGGCGCAGTAAGGGCGACCCCGAATGACGGCGGCGCGTCGTCTAGCGGAGGCGCCAGCACGGTGTCCTCGTACATCTGCTCCGGATGCATCGCCAGCAGGGGCTCCGATGATGCGATCTGCGACGCATGTGATCTGGAGGACGACGCGTCCGAGGGAGCGTATGGCGGCGGGTTACTGGGAATGACGGTACCCGGGAAGTATCTCGGGACGAAAGTTGCCGGTCCCGACATGGGAGCGAGTGGAGGCGCATTGCCACGCTCCAGCCGCTCTCTCCGCGCAGCGAGCCTCCGCCGTCTATATAGGCTGAAGGCAGTTCCGAAGCAGAGGATACCGAGAACGCCGAGACTGCCTGCGACAGCCCCAGCAAAGGAGGCACGCCCGCTTTTCGTTTCCCTGCGAGCGATTAAATGCGCGAGGAGATATATGACAATGAATTGACGTACCCGCTGGTAGAGCTTGGGGCCGATAATTGGGACTGTATGGGTATGGACTGTGCAGGTAGAGACTGTGCAGGTCCACTAGATGTTCTGGGGAATGAATGAGGTCGCAGAAATCGAGAGATGGATGGATCACTCACTCTGATCCAGACGGGTTGTCTCCCACGTTTTGTGTAATAAGTAAATAGTCCAATATGAACACCGAATTCGGAGCCAGATTGAGCTTCAACTCATGGGGTCCATCCGATAACCCTTGCTTTGCGAATACGTTCACTTGGTAGGAAAACCCGGACTCGGATGGTGATCCTTGGTGAACGAAGGGCACTTCAGGGACACTGTCTAGTGAGAAGGTGACGTTCATCAGCGACGGCGAAGCTGGGGGCACCGACATCCCAAGCGGTTGGATACAGAATACGTATACCGCCGTCCCTGACCGAAACGAAAATCAACAATCGTACATTGACTCCCAGCGAAAACTCACCCGTAAAATTGTACTGAGCGGAAACCGGTGTGTCCTTGAAACCAGGATCGTCAGAATCCAATCGTGAAACGCGAATATTGCGTTTATTAGGGCGCTTTTTGCCAGTTTTGTCGTCATCGTCGTTATCGTCGTCAGGCTTCCCGTCATCATCCTCACTAGAAGGCGGTGAGGGTATTGGGGGAGCGGAGATTGCACTCCCGGGCGGGGAGGTCGAGGAGGGTTTCGAGGTCGCAGTGCTGGGGAGGGATGGGCTGGTGTTTCCAGCTGGCGATGCGGAAGGTGGCGGAGATGTGCCAGATGAGCTTTGGGACATGTCGTCGTCTGTATCCAAGACTACCACATGGAAACCCTTGTGATACGTCTGCTGTAATGCGAAAGACATAGGAGGGTTTTCGCAAGCAGAGCACACCACCTGGCTCGAATTCCACGAAGTTGTGGGTGTGTAGACAATGGATGGATCGAAATCGTCAACTGTGACGTTGACTTGGGATCCATTGGCAGACCACAGCGCCAGGGACAACAGAGTCAAAAGTGAGCGTCGGTTGCTGCTTTTCGGCATTAATACTGCAGAAAGGGGGATATCGCGGGGAGACGACTGGTATGACCTCGAACGCGACAAAACTTGAGACGGCGGGCTAGAGAGACCTGGACGCAAGAGTTGCGGGGAAACGTGAGAGGGCGAAATATGTGCTTCCAGCGATAAGCTGCATTTTGTTTGGAGTACATGGAAGACTCGGACTGGCGGTGAAGCAATAACCGTCTGCTTGGTGATGGCGGGAAGCAAATAACCGGATGGACATCACGTGTGAGCCGCTTCTTTTTCAAGACTTGCTTCACGCCCTCATATTCATTCCGGTATCGCTTCGTACATCCTTCCGAACAAAGTACGTTAGGGCTTCTGAACTCGGACAGCTTCCCCGAAGCTCGGTGTGGTACCTGCTCCCGGCTTTTACCGCCCGAAACCTTTTATCGCTTCCCATCTTCCTCGACTTTAGAGAAGCTGAGGGCGGTTTTGAAACTGGCAGTTTGTTGATTCCAGAGCAGGCCATGAGTCTTCGTCGTTGCAGGAAATCGATAGACGGCACGATACCAATTCCAGCATTACTTTACAATGACGAGGAACTACTTTCGAGCCAGGACGGAGTGGGAATATACGATGGGTATGTCTCCCACAGTGGTGCCTGATTCCCTCAGCTAAACGGAAATTAGCGTGCAAAAGTCTCCCAACCACCAGTCTGGAACGATTCATGTGACAAGCCACCGATTATTCTACATCTCCGCAGAGCACGAGGCTGCTCACTCGTTTGCTATGGATCTCTCCTACATCACTAAAACGGATTATTACGCTGGGCTATTCAAGTCGTCCGCCAAAGTGACCTTGTACATTTCCGTCCTTTTTGCCGATTCCGCCGATTCCGGTTCAAGTGACGGACCGGAGACACCATTTAAGAGCTGGGAATGCCAGGTCTGTGGGTATCGTAATCCTCCCGGACTTAGTCCGGCTGCTGCTCGC
>WIQG01000836.1:0-24733 GCA_014925785.1 Mycena galopus ATCC 62051 | reverse complement strand
CTTTTCCCAGCTATTGAGCCGGAGATTCTCCAGGCGATGATTTCTTTCAACACGACGCTTAATGAAGCGGTTCTATAAAACGCTCTTTTGCGCGGGCAGGGAGTCCATGGGAATTCAATTTACGCGACGTCCTGCGTTGGGCAACTCTCCTCGGCGCATCGGCCTCGCCTGCACATCCCAGCGAATTGCTTCGGAGCGTTTACTTGGATCGTTTCGCGAAGCCGATGACCGACATCGTGCCACGACAGTTTTTCCGATCAGATTTTCCAGACGACGCCGCTGCACTTGAGCAGATGCTTCCTGGGCGATTTCTGCTCAGCATCTTCAAATTGGTGGTTTTCACTCCTCTCGCCAAAATTACGCCTGTTCTGGGTCGCCTGGCCGTATTTTGAAGATGCAGTTGCCAGCGTTGGAAACTGTTGGACACTGGTATCTCGCAATCCTGGCTTGCCATTGTGACTGGGCCCGTAACAGCGGAAAGACGAGCTAGTGCGAACGCTTGCTAACTTTCGGGGCGTCCTCTTCGTGAGATATCTTGAATAGCGCGACAGATACCATGGACATCCTTGCAGCTTTGAACAAGTTATGATCGCGGACGGTATTCGCTGTCGTGGATGACCTTCTTTCCTTCGCTGATGCGCATTTGCGTCGATGCTGGCTCCCATTTTCGCACTCGATAGTTTACGACAAGCTCGGAAAGCCCGCATACCGCTTCAATATCTGGCGATCTACAGCCCGTGCTTATCTCAGCATCAAGCTTGATTGTAGATTTGTTGGACATCTCCACCGATGACAGTACTTTATTCCAATTCCGACGCTTGGAGAGCCAAATTCAACAACTAATGACGCGACGAGAGGGGCCTGGGCGCTTCGAGTGGTAGATGGTCTCTCATTCGAGCAATGAAGCACGGTGATTGGCTTCTGCTGGATGGGGCCAACTTATGCAATCCGTCCGTTCTTGACCGTCTCAACTCCCTCTGCGAAGTGAATGGGTTCCTGACGCTGAGCGAACGTGGCTATGTCGATGGATTGGTCAAATCCTTAGGCCTCACCCCAACTTCCGAATCTTCATGTCCGTGGATCCCAATACGGCGAATTATCTCGAGCCATGCGGAATAGAGGGATTGAGATTGCCTTTCAGCTCACCCAACCGCCGACGACCCGGTTATTCTACAAGACCATATACGGTTACCCCTTTCTCCCGCCTCGACGGATATGAAGGTTTTCGACGCTCATCGACGTGGTTTACTTCTCGACACCGCCGATCGAGAGGCCGCTTCCGGCTCTTCTGGTCGCCTACTCGATCAAGACTCACGTTCATCGAGTTTGTTAGATCGCATGGGTCTGCTAGCTGAACCCAGCGCCGCCTTTTTCCATTTCATTGCCCGCACGATCTCTTCTTCATACGCCCTGCATTTCCAACGGTTCGCAGCTCAGGCTGGTGGTTTGGATGGAGCTCGGATATTCTCACAGGCTGTTCCCGGTCAAGGCCTTGGAGCCGCTATCATGTCGTTGTGGGACATGTACGTTCGGACATGGGGTGTCCCGCTCGGTTTCATTTCCGCACAGGTGCGTCTGATTCGTTCCTCCGTCCGCTCTGGCTCACGTAATGCAGCCAATGGATTTCTACTTGAATCCTCGTAATGGCGCGCTAGACGTTGATTCCCCAGCCCACCTACTGCTACAAGCGCTCGATCTCAATGTTGCCCTATACCTGAGTGCCGGATCTTCGGAGTCCATCGTCTCCGACGTCAATCCTGAACACGCTTACAGCAATGTCCGAGCACTAAAAGAAATCGATGCCGTGATGGAAACCGCTCAAACTCTGAGTGCGGCCACACTAGAAGGGATGAATACACAGGAATGGACCTCGAAAACGGTGTGAATCGTTCATCTCTTTTTTTCCATATGTCCCAATACCGTCAGGTTTCGATCAATCTGGGGTTGAAGACTCTGCGCTATGCCACTCGCTTACAAAAAGCCAGAGGAAGTACACACTTTGACTACTCAGCTGTTCAGGCGATTTCTGGCTGGCTCACCGATGCTCTCGAAGACTGCCCCTTCGATTTCTTGCCCCTCGCTCAACGCGTTAAGTCTTTAAGAGAGACTGTCGTTCTCTCCACTGGTCTTGGTATGGGTGAAATTTGGTCAAAATTCATGACCGAGACCATTCCGAACTTTTCGTCCGCGCTGACCGTCTTGGACGATCTCGCGCGCCGTCTAGGGGATGCTCCCGGCAGTCAAGGTAATTTGGATTCTGTGCTATGAAAATGCGTCTCATTTGGGGGTTTAGGTCTCCGGCGTCAATCTTTCGATCTGATGTGCCTCAATCCTTTACACACTTCTGCTTCTACAGAAGACGTGAAGGCTTTCAGTCGACTTTATGATGATTTGCTCAAGGTGCGGAGTCCTGATAGATCCCCGTTGCGTTTCTCACATTTACTCAGCGCTTGAAAGACTCTGCTCGGGAGCATGTAGATGAACCTGAATTGGAGTTCACGTCTCTAATTCCTGAGCTTGGCATCCTTGCATCGTGCCAAACCATGGGAAATGTAAATACTGAGGTATACTTTTCAAGCGTCGAACCTCCTAAGTCAACGCTGAATCTTGCCATCAGAATCTGGTGCAGAGAGTCGAGCAGTTAATTCAGGTGGAATGCCGTCGCTCGTCCAGCTCTCTCGGTCGTCTCGTCATGTATCAGCACTTGATATGGACTTTGAACGCCGGGAAAGGTAAGATGGGGTCGTCATGTACCGAGTTGGTACTGAAACTACTATTAGAAACTTTCTCGGTCATCCTACGCCTGCACATGCAATGGCTCAACAATGTATGGACTACGGTGGAAGAGGTTCGTCCTACGCCTGCGAATCCAATCAAATGAGTTGACATTACCTTAGGATGGTCCGGCCATGCTGTTCCACCCTTCCCAACTTAAATCGACGATGTCTTCTTGGTAAGGCTTTTCAAATCTACAGGAGCTGTTGCTGATAATAAACAGTGATATGAAGGGCAGTTCGCTCGCTTCCTTCGGAAGATTCGAGGGGAATATTCAGCGGCGCGTGCGCCTGGTCTATCTTGAATGCGAACACAATACCGCGCGTATCGACCAAGTAGCAAGCATCCTCCAGCAGGGTGTCTTATTGGTAAGTCGTGTGCAAATATTCTGATCCCAGTTTTCATTCTTTCGCAGGTCGCTGCTTGTTTTACCGACGACGTCTCCCCGCTGTCAGGCGACACAAAGCTGGACCTCAACCAAACCTTAGCTTTTGTGGAGTGCTCGAAAAACCGGCCTTTCAAAACCGCAGTGAAGAATCACCTTCGACCACACCTGCAACGCCTTCTTTCTCAGCGCCAACGCAGCATCGGAGATCTGGGATCGTGCTGGGTTGCCCTCAGCCGCACTATCTTTGATCTCTTCGTCCCGGATGCACCTGTGGATCCCGCCGCCATACAGAATTGCGCGGCCGGCTTTTGGAAAGAACAAGAATCGCTGCTCTCTGAGCAGATCCGCATACACTCGCAACTCGAGCAGTTGACCACAGGCAACTCGGAAAACGTCGTCGTCGGCTACCTCAGAGCTCAGCTCGCCGAGGCCCTGGGTCACTTGCAGCAGATCCCGACTCTTCCGGTACGAGAAAATATCTCGCGCTTGCACATGTTCTGGTCCGAAGTTGCGCAATTCCAAAATCACATCATCTCGCCGACCAAGATAGAATCCTTGCTCTCATCGCTCGCAAACGGCAACGAAAGCGCCATTTTGCGCGAAAATGTCTTGCAACAGTCGATGGCTGGGTTCTGTCAGCGGCTGGATTCGGTCTATCCCGAATTTTCCGACATCAATGCCCCATTACAACTAGCGGTCCTGTATCTTCGGATCGGATTGCGTCTTGTTGCGTCCACCTCCATTACTTCGTCTGATCCCCTCTCGGATCACGTGATGGCGTTGTCGTCTTCCCTTGTCGCCTTCCCGTCCGTACGAGGTTCGGCTTTGATATTGGCGGCCTCCGAGACAGGACCGTTGGTCGTGGCGCCGTTCAGGCATCTACTACTACATCTGGCTGCTGTCGCTGTTGATGCTCACGCGGGGATTAGCATCGAATCCCATATCGACCTTGTCCAGACTACATACATTCAAGCCCAGCGTCTTTGGCTCATCGATCGCGCCAGAGAAGGGGAAGCGGCCGCCGCGTCTGGCTCCCTGTATCGTCACAAGCCCCTGGATCACGAAGACGTAGGGGAAGCCGAAATGGAGGAGCGAGAATTCCTCCTGCTTTTCCCTCAGTTCGAGGATGCTCTTGATTCCGATTCGCAGAACCAGGATAGCACGAAACCTGGCTCTTCTGGTCGCATCGAATCTGCAGAAATGGTGCAGCTTACTGAACTCCACCATATCATCCTCGATGACGACAAAGCTTCCAACGGACCTGGGATCTTTGACCATCTGCGTAGAAACACGCTTGAGAGTCTCCTCCAAACCCGCTTCTCGTCCCTATCCGATGTTCTGGATACCGAGAGTCTTCCTCTTCAGGTCGGCCTCCTTCGCAGCCGCCTTTCTTCAACGCAGACAGCGCCGACCAATCTCAAGGAGCCCTACAACTTTTATATGGATGCCAACATTCCTGAGGCTAAAAAGGCGGTGACGATTATAACCGCTCTCAAAGCGCGGCTGCAAATTCTCGTGCAGGAGTGGCCGGATCAGATGGTTCTCCAGCACCTAGTGGGTCGTTGTGATGCAGTCTTGACCCTGGACCTCGGTAGTCCAGTCGCCAAAGTTCTCTCGGCGCTGGAGCAGCTGTTAGTCCAGACAGCTGATTGGGAGATCTACGCCAACCGTCATAACACGCTGAAAGAGCATCAATCTGCTCTCACCACCTTAATTGTCGAGTGGCGACGGTTAGAATTGGCGTGTTGGCAGGGACTACTTCAGTCACAGGCCAAGTCATTCGCCGATGGAACCGCTGAATGGTGGTTCCACATATACGACGCGACGATTCGCGGGTCACTGGATGCGGCCGAACGGGAGCAGACTGATCCGATGCAGACCGTGTCTGACTACCTCGCCACCCTCATCCCGCTTCTGGAAGACTTCGTCCGTTCCAGTCCGTTGGGGCAGTTTCACGCTCGGATGCAGTTGCTTCGCAGCTTCGAGTTTTACTGCGTCAATTTGGCCGCTACGAATACAGGGTTTGTCCGGGATACGTTGGACCGCGTTCGTCGTATCCTGCACGCGACGCAAGCCTACTATAGCCTGTTTTCCCCCCAGATATCTACGAAGCTGTCGGAACAGCGCGCCGCCCTTGAAAAGGAGCTGCGAGGTTTCATCAAGTTGGCGAGCTGGAAAGACATCAACGTCCAGGCTTTGAAGGCCAGTGCCCAGCGCACCCACCACCAGTTGTACAAGATCATTCGAAAATTCCGAGACGTTTTACGGCAGCCAGTGGCAGATCATCTACATCCGGAATATGCCGGCGATTCAGAATGTAAACATCTCGAAGTTTATCAGCCGCCCGACACTTGGAGCTCCCTACCAGTTCCCTCTTTCCCCAGCCCTAATGACTCTGCTCAAGCCCCGGCCCATCTGCTCAGCCTCCCGCCTACTTTCAAGAAGTTCAGTGAGCTTCTTCATACGCGTATTCGCCGATTCATCTCCTCGTGCTCGGCCCTGATCGTTGACAATCTCGCTGTCGATATCATCGTCACCACCAAGGAGCTTGCGGCTATTGCAGTCACAAACGCCGTCACGGAGAAACGGGAAAAAGAGCAGAAGGCTTTGATGGTCCGCAAACGAAAGGCCTGGAGTGATTTGCTTAAAGAGCTCAAGCGCGCCGGATTCACCGTCAACATGAAGCCGGATGTCCTCCGCCGACAAGCGGACGCGCGGTGGATCAAGGAGCAACCCATACTTCAAAGTCTCCCTGAGGCATCTGCGACAGTCGCGAAGGGTGAAGATTACTACAATCGCTTGAACAGCACTCTCCCCACCTTGCGGTCGTCGGTTTCTGGCCATCACCCCGATCTAGTTACTCGAGATCTCCAGAAAGGTGTCATGTTTGTCGAGTCGGTTTTCGCCATGGCTATCGAATCTAGGACTCAGTGAGGTTTCTTTCCTTGAGGTCCGACCTATGCTTACCTTATTTTTCTAGGTTGGCAGACGCCTTCGTCGACTATTTCAGGCTGCTGCAACTGTCCGAGAGATTGCATGCGTTGGCTGCTTCTGGGGAGATTGCCTTTTACGGGCGAACGACAATAATTCAAGTTCAGGGTGCCCACGACACTTTGTGCAGGCTCGCCAGTGCTCTCAAGGAAACAAGCGAGGGTCTCGTTACATTCAACGCACTTCAGCCATCTCCCCGCATCCCAGACTCTCTACTAGAGCAAGTGAATGCCACGGAGTTTGCGACCCAGTCGCTTTGCGTTCAGATGAAGCTCATTCAGGACGGCGTCAACTCTTCGTCTTTACCCATACTACTCGAAGGTCAGCACCCCCTCTTTTTCAATAGTGTTTGCTGACTGGCCCTTAGAGGAACGAGTGGTCGTTGCAAATATTGTCAGCCACTTCAGCAAAACAATTATTGCGCTCGAGGCGTGGGCAGAAGCTCATCCACGCCTGCAGCACCTCTTCGTTCCCGTGAAGTCGTGGCTGGAATCACAGCAATCAGTCTTGTTATGCTCTGACACCGATATCAAAGCCGCTGTCGAGAATACGGACGGCGTCATCGACCTCTTCCTTGTGCATGTCCAATCCATGCTGGCCGCGTGTCCCGAGGCGGTCGAGGAAGATGATGAGCGCGACCGTTATATTGAGCAAGACTACCATCATGTTCGCAACCTCACCCGACTTCTCAAGCTCAAGCAAACCCGCGAATCCGTGGAGAACGCTCTCCTCCAACTCGCCGTCCACGGCGACATCCAGACACGCCTGCAGCGATTCCTTCCTTTCCTCGACCTTTACCTCCAGCTCGCGCAGCACCAGCTCATAGCGCACAGCGAGTGGACGAAAGCGCTATTTAAACTCGACTTTGTCCTTTGTTCCGTCACGCAGACCATCGCGAAGGACGGCTTTTGCAAGCCTCCCGACGCAGACGATACTGGCGCAGGTGGCGAAACGTCTGAAGTGTCTGGAGGGATGGGTCTGGGAGCCGGGCAAGGTTCTGAGAACGTCAGCAAGGAGATCGAGGACGAAAGCCAGGTCGAGGGGCTCAAGGGCGATGATGACGAGCGGGATGATCCCAAGGACCGGAACGACGACAACGACGCTATCGAAATGAGCGAGGATATCGGCGGCAGTTTAGAAGACGTTCCGGAGGAGGAGGGGTCGCAGGATGACAAGGACTCCGATGAGGGAAGTGAAGCGGACCCAGAGGAGCAGCTGGGCGATCTGGACGCGTCGGATCCCTCCGCGGTCGACGAGAAGTTGTGGGGTGATGAGCAGGGCCCGCAGGATTCGGAGCAAGACGACAAGACCAATCAAGACCATTCCGAGCAGAAGTCGGGGGATTCAGAAGTCGTTGCGAAGGAAGGCGAGCAGCAGCCCAAGCCCAAGGAGAAGAAGGACGGCGGCGAGCAGCCCGCTGATCAGGAGCCGCCTGCCAATGCGGAGGACGAGGCCGTGGCCGAGGGCGAGGAAGACCAAGACCATCCAGATGCGAGCGGTGCGCCGATGGAAGATTACATTCAAGACGCGAACACTCTGGATTTGCCAGACGACATGGATCTGGGGCTCGGTGAGGAGATCGCGGACGAGATGGACATAGACGAAGGGCCGGATGACGACGCCATTGATGAGGATGAGGGAGAACCGGCACCCGAGGCAGAGCCGACCAAAGAGCAAGCGAGTCGCGATGAACCCCCCGCAGAGGATGCACCACCAGATCCGATGGAAGGGCAGGAGTCGGAGCCTCCAATCCAAACAGCGGAGAAGGAGGATGACGAGGAGTTTCCGGAGGCCGACGAGGCTCCCGAGGACCATGCTGTTGCTCAGCCTGACGTTACTGCAGGAGAAGGGGAGGTGGATCCGAACAATGAGAAAAACGAGGACGGCGGGGAGAGTGCAGCGACCGGTCAAGCTGGTAGCTCTGCCGGAGTGGCCGGCCAAGACACTGCTGCAGCAGAGGAGAAATCGAAGGATGACGAAGGGTGCGTGAATCATCATTTTCCATGATTTCCCCTCCCTGATACAATGTTCAGTGCCCCGCAACCCAGCGAGCCGTCTGCTGAGCCCCCGACACAAACGTCCGAGGCTGAGGTCGCCGGAACGTCTGCCGATGGCCCGCAGGAAGGGCAGGCCCAGTCGCAATCTGATGCACAACTATCGAACAATCCCCTACGCAGCCTCGGTGATGCTTTGAAAGAGATCCGGCAGCGCTTCGACCAGATCTTGGACGCGGATCAGAGCGACGCTCCCCGCGAGCGGCCCGTTCCCACCGAGGAGGCGGCTTCGCGCGCGGAGTATCTGCGTCCCGAAGACGCTGATCACGACATGCAGGCGCTCGGACCCGCTGAGGAGGAGCAGGTTGCAAAGCTCGACGAGCTCACCTTACTTGACGCGGAGCAGGAGGGCGACAAGCTGCCCCCCATGGACGTCGATGCTCCGGTCGAGGCCGAGCGGCATCAAAAGTCCGAGATTGAGACGCTTCACGAGCAGAGCTCTTCGCTGGAGGCTCGTCCAGATGTTGAAGGCGCTATTGTCCACGACGCCCCTCTCGACTCGGAGCGACGCACAGCGCCGACGGATTCCTCAGCGCAAAAAGCCGACGTCGACATGGAGGAGGATGAAAGCGTCGAGCTCGAATTGCGACAATGGCAGGGAAGCGGGATGCCCGACGAGGGTGCAGAGCGCATCTGGCGTTTGTACGAGTCCCTCACGCACGACCTCGCGTACGCGCTCTGCGAGCAGCTGCGGCTAATCCTAGAGCCAACCCTCGCGACGCGGCTCAAGGGCGACTACCGCACTGGCAAGCGGCTGAACATGAAAAAGATCATCTCGTACATCGCGAGCGACTACACCAAGGACAAGATCTGGCTCCGGCGCACGCGGCCGAGCCAGCGCGAGTACCAGGTGCTCATCTCGCTCGACGACTCCAAGTCGATGGCGGAGTCCCACTCCGTGCACCTTGCGTTCGAGACGCTCGCGCTAGTGACGAAGGCGCTCAGCCGGCTCGAGGCGGGCGACGTGGCGATTGCGAAGTTCGGTGAGCGCGTGGAGATGCTGCACGGGTTCGACGAGGGCCCGTTCACGGACCAGGCGGGGACGCGGCTCATGGGCGCGTTCCGGTTCGACCAGAAGGCGACGAACGTGCTATCGCTGGTGGAGACGAGCCTGCGCGTGCTCGAGGCTGCGCGAGAGCGGCGCGCGATGGGGTCCGCGTCGGCGGCGGACTTGTGGCAGCTGCAGATCATCATCTCGGACGGGATGTGCCAGGACCACGAGAAGCTGCGGACGGTGCTTAGGCGGGCGGAGGAGCAGCGCGTGATGATTGTGTTCGTTATTGTCGATTCGCTGCTTTCTGCCCCGTCGACGACAGCGGGGGCGGGGCGCAAGCCGGCTGTGCAGGGCTCGATTCTCACTATGGACAAGGCGGAGTACAAGAACGTCGACGGGCGGATGGAGCTGCAGCTGGAGCGGTACTTGGACTCGTTCCCCTTTGAGTACTACGTCGTGTTGCGGAACGTAGAAGCGCTGCCCGAGGTGCTGGCGGGGACACTGAGACAGTTCTTTGAGCGCATTTCCGAGGAGTAGATGTAGTTTGTAGAATTCAAATAAAAAAGATTGAAAAAGTCTGAGCGCGATAACGTTGATGTTAAAGCCTTGTGTATGGACTCTTGCATTAGGCCGAAAATTTATTATTTGAATGAACTGGTGGCGAGGCGGACCGGCGAGTCGTACCCACGGTTTTGCACCGTACAATTATTCCGACCTTCCTGTCTCTCTCATGGGGGGCCGGATGGCGAAGCTGCTAGTCCCGTTTTGGATGGCGGCGCTGTCTCTGTGTTCCTGTTGCTCCATTCGCTTTTTCAGTGAGTTTGCGTCTTCCAGCGATGAGGAGTTGTTCTCAAGTGAGCCCTTCCCAAGGCTGCAGCTTGGTTAGAGCTGCTGTTGGCGGGATATCGATAATTTGTCGCGTCCGGCGGTTGGAAATTTTGAACGAGATCGAAAACGTCGAGAAAATGAGATTTTACATATGTGCAGCAGAGCGGTCTTTGCTGTACTTAGCTACCGTACCAGTTATTGCAAGGACAGGATGTAAATATGTAACATCAACATCATCTCCAAAGTTTATCGTCGCTGAAGATGAAGATTCAGATCAGAAGAAAACGTGCAGCAGCAACGCTTGGTTGCAAATGCAACCGCAATTTAGCGACGCGGGGTGCGAATAGTACTTGAATACGTCGAGTTCGAGTTCGCGGTGGATGAGCAGGTTAGGTAGGCCAGCCAGGCAGGCGAAGAGGAAGGCTGGGTTGGGTTGGGCTGGGTTGGGCGAGCGCCGTATGCCTGATGCTAGCCGCCACCCCGGCCCACGGGGACGCCGCCGCCCACGATACCACCACGGCCACGCCCGCCGCCTCGCCCGCCGCGTCCCCCCCCGCGGCCGCGTGGAGGGTTGGCATTGTTGGCGTTGGTGTTGGTAGCGGCAAAGTTAACGGGGATAACGCCCGCCTGCGGCTGCACCGTCACGTCGCCGTCGATGCGGTGCACGACGATCGGCGCCACGACAGGGTCTGCGCGCTGCAGGATGCTCGGAACGCGGACCTCCCCGGCTCCAATCCCGCTTCCGCCTGGGGCTGAGGCGGAGGCTGCGGTTGAGACGGCCACGCCGCCACTGACGCTGTCCTTGCGCCGGGCAGCCTTGTCTTTGCGGGGTGAGCCACCAGTACTAGCCACAGCAGCACCGTCTTCCGCAGTTCCCATCCCCGCGGAAGCAGCCGCCGCGCGCTCCCGCTCCCTTTCCCTGCGCGACTTGCGCTCGGCCCCAGCGCCCGCGCCACCGACGCCGCTCAGCGCAGCCTCGAACTGGCGCGACGCGAGGCCAATGACGGGGCGCGTGCGGCGCGCGGCCGCGGCGGGGGGTCCAGGGGTCTCGGCCGCACCGGCCGCGGAGGCGACGGAGACGTCCGTGGGGACGGCGGGCGGGCCGGGGACGCGTGGTTGCTGACGCGAGGCCTTGGCTGGCTTCGCGGGCGGGGCGGGGCGTTGGCGTTCGCGTTCGCCGCCGCCGCCACAGGGCCGGCTTTCGAGGGTCCCGCGGCACCGGGCTTGGGTGCTGCTTGTCCAGGGGCGGATGCAGACGCGGCAGCGGCAGCTGCGGCCGCTTTCTTGGCGGCTTTCTTGCTGAGGGGCGCTCCGCCGCTGGTTGAGGCAGCTGGGGCGGCTGCTGCTGCTGCATTCTTCTTCTTCTGCTGGGCGATTTGGCGGATCGCGGACTCTTTCTCGCGCTGGGCGGCTTTCTCGGCTTTGAGGGCTTCGAGGAGCGGGGTCGTCTTTGGGGGCGAAGGGGCACGGGTGGCTGCAACTGGGGGGTCGAGATCAGCGGTGTGTCATAATTAGGGTTTGCTGCACCGTACTCAGGGATTCGAGAGATACAGGTTCGGCACCGGATGGCTCGGCGTTGAGAGACTCGAGGAACGAGATATAGTCTTCATCTGGGTAAAGTGCATTAGTGCCTGTATCTTGACCAGTTCAAGAAATGCCCGCCTTTGTCAATGGTCCCGCTGCGGGCGTCGACCTTTTTCTTCTCGGGCGGAACCTTCTGATACGGCGCAAATTCTACAACAGCGTATGATTCATTTCCTGCCTGGTGTAAGCCTGCGCCCACGGCGTTTGGAGAGACCTTACCCGCTTTATCACGATACAAATGGCCGTCATAGTCGCGGCCAAACTGCGCGAGCTGTTCTTCAGTCTTGAATGCAATGTACGCGCGCGACGGGATGTTCTCTTTATTGAGCCTTCCTCGACGAGGTCATTATCCGCTCCCTCCATATTTTGAGGGTATAATGGTGTACCGTTTACGCAGCTTTCCGGGGTAGAACGCCTTCCAAGTGACTGTCTCGTCGGTCACCCACGACTGGACACTCTGCCAGAATATGTCTTCAGGGAGGTTTGGGGGCAGCCTGCGCACAACAGTCTTGAGGCGCTCGGTGGACAGCTGCGAGGTCCTCTCCTTCTCCTTTTCTTTCTCCTTCTCTTTCTTCTCGCGGTCCCGGTCCTTCTTAGGCTTTGTCGGAGGTGCTTTCGCTGTAGTCGACATAAGGCGCAGTTCGCTCAAGCGGAGATCACTGATCGTCGGAGTTTCAATTGTTCTTCTCTTCCCACCACCACCATTTTTTGTGAGTTTTCGTTTTTATGCCTCCTGTCCTCCTTGTCTCTCTTTCTGTGATGAACAACCATCACATTCAAGCTCAACAGTCATATGGACCCAGTCCAACTGATGATTCGTTACTTCTGCAATTCTGATCTTTTTCCTCTTTTTCTTCGCCTCGTTTCTTTCACTTCTCTGACACCTCTTCGTCTAGGTTTTCCCAGATCTCTCGCTCATTCATGTCTGTACCCTACTCGTGTATCCTATTTGGCAACTTGGTCCATCGAAGTATATCTACTGGTGCTGGCTAAAGTCGTTGCGGTTTGCGGTTCAAAGTGACCTACATACCTCAACGGTGCCTCTGGTGCCACCCGCCAGCCTGTGGGAAGCGCCGAAGGAGTTTAACTGGGGCTGAACGCTGGCTTAGCTCCGTCATCGCGCCTCCTCCCACCATTGACATTCCTCTTGTGAGTATCCATTTTTTCCCCTTCGTGCTCCGTGTTTCTCTTTCTATGATGAACAACCATCACATTCAAGCTCAACAGTCATATGGACGCAGTCCAATTGATGATTCGTTACTTCTGCAATTCTGATCTTTATCCGTTTTTTCTTCGTATCATTTCTTTCACTTCTCTTCTCTGACATCTCTTCGTTCTAGGTCTTCCCAGGTCTCTACCATATACGATGTAGCTTACTCATGTGTTGTTTTGGGCAATGAACTCCGTCAATCAACGCATGTACCCAAGCTGGGAAGCGTAGACTGGAACGAGCCAGCCAAGGGCCTCCATACCTTGATGGGCGTTCGTCTTGGTCTTCCTATATGGCTGCAAGCAAATAAATACTCGTCTCCCGACGAGTCGAAGGAAATGAAGATTTTTTCCAATCGACCTCAAAAGTTTTTCAGTGGAGTGCTATGCTTAACGTCACTTGCCCGATTCCATAGACCTCTCGTAGTCGGAATGAGGATACTTGAGAAGACCACCATCAAGTAGCAACGAGAGTAGAGTCCAGTTCGTTCGAATAAATAAATAAACTTTTGGCCCAACGAAAGTCTGGACGGACGGAGACTCGCTGACTGGAACATCAACGTCGTCCATCCCAACCCTTGAGAATTTTTAAGCTTTTTTATTTGAATTCTACAAACTACATCTGCCCTGCTGTGCATTTACTCTCGAGCTCGATCCGGATCTCCAGGTAGATATGTAGTTCCGATTAAGGTGCCTGGTCCCGACGTTTGCGATTGAGAGCAAAGGTGTACGTTTTATTTTTTTGTTCTGTGACAGCGCGCCAGGATGCAAGAGAAACGAAAGATGTCTAACGATGAAGGTAATGTAGTGTGTGGATTCTTGACTTGGAGTATTATTAACGATTAAGAGTTCATACAACGTAGAAATCCTCCGTTATATCTGTGCGACGTTGTTTCGCCGACCTCCACAGCGTCTTGCCGGTCGTGTCAGCGCAACTTTGTTTTTTTTGCCTCTTACTCTCCTTCCGAAAATCCATCATCCTCGCCAACGCCGGTCCTGTCTTCAGGGCTTCCTCTATCTCCATGTCTACCCTCTCTGCGGCTTCACCTGACACAGTGCCCAACCTGCAATTTGGACAGAGGCATCTGGGAAACCAGTACTCATCGGGTAAGTCTTCGAAGCGCCGCTCGAGCACGAAGGCGGGCTCCACGAACTCGAAATCGACCGGGCGTAGATCGAGATCGTCGGCGAAGAACCCCCGCCCGAGGCCGTCAATGAGCCCTCGAGATATTCCTCGACTGCAGATAACGGCAAGTTCGGGAGGGAGAGTAGCCCGAAACGGCGGAAGGATCACACGAGCCAGGGCCATGTCGGGGCCTAGGGCAGCGCGCATGCCGACGAAACCCGGGAGCCAGCGGGTGAATCCGGCGCCTTCCACTATCACAGAATGCAGAAATGGCCACGGGGCAGCATCCCCGCCTCTGCAACGGGACAAGAGATGGTGATTGCCACTTGTGTTGATCAGCTCGAGCTCCGTTATTTCGCGACTCAAAATCTGAAGCAGGCCGAGTCGGCGGGGAGTTATGCAGATGCCTTCCAGTCGAAGAGCACGCAGATTGGGGAACGGTGGCCCCCCCAATGGCTGCAGATGGGTAAGGTCCGGAAAATCGACCATTTCCGGAGGACTCTGGACAATAATTTCCAGGCGTTCGAGGTTCGGCAACCTGAAAGTTTTGGTCAAGGTTTCAATACTGTCTATCCCTTTCCAGTTAGGGAAGTAGAAATCCCTGGGAACAAAACTGATCGCGAGCGACTTTATGGTGTAGGCCGCAATTGGGTGGTTCAAATTGGCCAGATTTTGGAATCTGCGGAGGATCAGGGTAGTGATACAACATCCCGAGCCTAATAGCTCCTGGAAAAATGGGACGCTGTAGCTGTAGTACCACGGCATGGTGAAGTCCAGGTTTTTGATCTTTTTCAACAACGCAACGCTGAGGCGGAATTCCTCGTCCAACCCCAAATAGTCCAATCTGAAGGAGTGCAGGGCTTGACCTCCAGGGATTGCAATAGGTTCGTTGAGAAGAAACCTAAAAGATTCGAACGCAGACAGATGGACATATTCCAGCTGAGCCGCTGGCACCGGGGAATTCCGCAGGAATGCGGTTATGTCCTGGACGTGACTCTCGTGTCCACGCAGCGCGAATGTGCGCCATCGTCCGACATGCGGGCCGACGATGGCGAGGACTCTGCTCAAGGAAAGAAGAGCACGGTCATATGGCCGTCCACCTTTATAGACGTAGCACTCCAGGCTGATGCTGATATCGAGGGGATATGGCTCCGACCGTTTCACGAAAACTGCCGCTAATTTCCGGGTGATTGAGTGGCGCGAGATGCGGATGGTCGTCCAGATCTCTGGGTGGGAGAGGGTTATGGAACGCCATCGGCGGCTGACGCGGCCAGCTAAGATGGGGAAGGGGCCGAAGGGCAGCGAAGGTTTGTCCCAACAGTTGGCTGGCACCAAAAAGTCGGTGACCAGTTTCAAGATCGCCCCGAGGACTTCATCTGGAAGGATATCGATAGAGGTGCGGTTCATGAGGAGGACTCAGGCCAGTTACGAGCGTCTGAGAACTTTTAAAGAAGCATTTGAGAGGATATGACTAGAAGCTTTCGGTCCCGTTGCACGCCCGGGCTTTGGATACTATTCGGTGCCCATATATCGCCGAGGTCGTATTCGGTTGCTTGGCGTACCGCTTTGCCCTTGGATTTCAACTGCCTTTGAGGAGGAGGGCATGATTAATGCATGATTGCCTGAGGGATCCGGGGTCTCACTCGACAAGAGGTATTGTTGGCAGTGATTGATGCGGACTTGAAGTGTTGAATTTTTTGTCCTGGTCGAGCCGGATGATAATTTGAATCGAATAAATACTCCTTCCATTAGCTGGTATATATCGTACAGTACACTGTATACAACGAAGGCTGCTCTAGCGCATGTGCATAGGTAAATCTCAATCTCTAAGGGTTCTCGTCCGTCCTCGTCTCTCTCGATACTGACCCAGCCGGCCTCAGCAGCTCACCCAGTATCCTCCTAGAAGTACTTGTCCCAAAACGCCGCAGTCCCATTCGTCGGCGCAACCTTCTCGACACCAAGCAGCCGCATAACGAGGCTGTATATCTGGACATTCTCAAACTTCTCCATCACATACGTGTCGTCTGCGGTCGAGTGCCAGCCCTTGTTCGGGCGCGAGAGCAGGCGGCGCGCGAGGCCGAGCCCGCCGGAGGGGCCCTGGTGCAGAACTTTGACGACAGAGGAGAAGGGCCCGTGCGCGACGAACATGGCGTGCATCGACGGCTCGGTGTTGTCGTAGCCGTGGTTCTATGCAGCAATCGCGTCAGTTTTGCATTTCCAAGTAGAACGATGGAAGGAAGGGAGACTTGAACGTACCCCCTTGCTCAGCCCCACATCCCCCTCTGCATGCGTCGTCAGAATATACCCAATCTTTGGCACGACATAAATCGGTGCAATGCGGTCAATCCCCGAAAAGTGATATCGCTCCGGCATCGTCTCGTGCGTGTACACCTCGAACGTGCCCCCACTCTCCCCCGCTGCCTTCAGCAGTACCTCGAGATAATGGGATACGTTCGCGGTGGGCGCAAAGCGCAGCCCCATCGCGGGCCAGCCGTCCTCGTGCTCGAGCGCCGCGTACCCAGCCGCGCCGAGGATGTCGTCCATATAAATGTGCTGCGGGTGACTCGTGTCGGTCATGCCGTGGTCCGAGACAAAGACGACATCGACGATGGAGCTGAGGTTGCGCTGCTGAAGCGCGGTGTGGAGGTCTTTGGCGAAGACGTCGACTTGGCTGAGGGTTTTCTGGGAAACGTGGTTATTTTCGAGATAGGCTTCAACGAGAGTGAGGTCCTAACGTTCACGAGTGCGGAATAGGGACCGGCTTTATGACCGGCCTGGTCCAGCGAAGGTTCGTATGCTACACAAGATATATATTAGATTTAGCCCAGAGAAGAGATGCAGACGAACCCATGAGCAGTTGCGGCCGCTCCTCGAACGGCAAGTCGATCCAGTGCAAGAGTTGGTCGAGCTTCTCCTGGAGTGGAACTTTGTTCTGGAGCTCACATCAGCGAAAGCATAATCATAATCATATTTACGAAACGTACCTTCCACGGAACGAAATATGTTGACGACGCGCCGGAAGTGGTTTTGGGAGGACCTGGCCTGTGAGAATGGTTGAACAACTGTATGAAGTAGAGACCAATATGACGAACCACATAAGATTTGCTGTGATGATCCCGGACTTGACAGCGGTTTCCCACATCTGCAAGGAACTCGTTAGTCGGACTATTACAGAAGAGTCAGATAATGACATACAGGTTCGCCCAACCACCAGGTAGGATTCCAGGCGGAATCAATTCGGTTATAGTGGAATTCTGACCGTGATATCGGATCCCAGAAATTCTGCATAATTCTTAGATGGAGAAGTAACACGAGTCAACGAGGTGCATACATTGCCAACCATTCCATTAGACTCGGCATAGAGGCCAGTCATCAACGCCCAGTGGTTACTGATAGAATTGAATTCCAAGCCGCTTTGCAAATGGTCAAGACTTACGGGAACGTTAAAGTCTGCACAAATAGACTTTCAACACAGTGGGTTCAAGATACCCGATGGACTTACAGGAAAAACGGGGACCAGAGCCTTCGCTCGCAGACCCTGCTTGCTGATATCCAGCAGGTGCGGCGTTAAACCTCGGTCCAGGTAGTCCGCCCTGATTATTTTACGTCAGTTTGCAGAAACGAGGCGATAATGTACGCGTCAGCGCAACGCGCGTACGCAGTGCATACCGAAGACCGTCAATGGACACGATAAGCACCGTCCGCCTGAAGTCGTGCGTCCCATTGGAGCGCACGTTGTCGCCGTGGAACAGCAGGTCTGGATGCGAGGCTGTTGCTGTTGTGGGTGGTGCGTTGGCGAAGAGCGTGCGCGCGAATGCGCCGGTAATCAGGAGCGCAATTAGGCAGACGGCGGTGCAAATGATACGGTTCTGCGACCAGCCTCGGTCGGCCAGTTCTGGTTCTTGTTCTGGTTTCCAGTTGCCCGAGTCCGAAGGGCCATCGAGTTCGTCTGAGCCAGAGAGAAGACCCTTGCGTTCTTCAGAGTCAATATTGATATGGCGGTCATCGTACGGCTTTCTCGCAGATGTGGGGGGAGAAGGAGACGACATGGTGAGCGCAGAGCGCAAGCGGTGAAGAGCGCTTAAATTGGTCGATTGATTGATTGACATTTCTACCTCTTTGGGCCATATTCCCGCGCTCGCTTGCGATTCATAGTCCAAGGTCTGTGGAGATCCAGAGCCGCTTCGATGTCAAAACATGCACTAAATCAGACCAGAGGAAGGCTAAATAACAGGCTAGAGCATGTAGGACATATAGCGAGCGGTGTTACAGTATATACTTTAATAAAAATATAGCGTGAAACAAGTCTTCCGTCCCTTGAGCTGAATCAAGTAAACCATAGGTAATGAAATAAAAGGAGAAATGGGTTTAAGTTGCCGGCGGAAAGCCCAGGGCGGGTTCTCAACATATCAGTGACTCCCGCAGAGACCGACGCTAAGTCCTTTCATTTCCGCTTGGGGCACAAGCGTCAGAGCCGTAGTTCCAAGCGCAGTCGAGGCATTGTATGGAGCCAGCACACAACAGGGTGCGGCTGTAGCGACTGTGGATGAGCGAAGCCTGGCCACAGGTGCACAAAGAAAATGCGAGGTAGACCTTCACGCTGAGAAATTGATGCGGACTTGAGCTTCTCGCGATTGGGGCGAGTTGTGTGGGTATTTACCCGTATCGGTATCCTATTAGAGCTCGGGCTTCAAGGCATTCATATCCGTGATGCCATGTAGGCGCTCGGTTTCAATAAAGCCATCAAGATATTTTTTTGCAAGGAGCATGAGCGGGGGAGGGAGGTGTTTATTTGATGGTAGCGACAATCTCGTGCCCTAGATAGCCTCCAAACTGACCAACGATCTGGTAGTCGGGTCCACTACAGTCAAAGACGCTCGACTAATGCAGAAGTCGCGTATTCGAGGAGCGTGGTCGATCCAGCATTAAACTCCGTCTTCATTTTTTCGTGGTGGCATTTCGAGTGTCACTGCTCATGTAGACTTTGGAGATGATGACGAGGGACTTCTTCGGCTCTCCTGCACGAAATTTGGGTGCAGGAAAATTGCGCAGAGCCAAGTATTTATGCGAACTTGAAGTTGGACATTCATGGACAGGAAAATTGGGTTTTGATGGGCGATTGAATGTGCAGGGTCTAGCCCTATCGTTCGGTTGAAATTGATTTTGCGGTAATTGTATCGTTTGCTCGAGACTCGTGTGGGAGCCTCAACACGAGCGCCAAGAACCAAGAAGCGCCGATCAGTCCACGTGCCATTATATCATCTTACCACTTTCGGCCAGATCTTCTATCATCTGTGCTTCACCCTTCACCTCCACTACATTCTCTCTTAGCTTGGGCGTATCATGTCTTTATTGGATAAGTTCAAGACCGGAGCCAAGAAAGCGGGCGTCCAGGCCACTGCGTTTGGCCAGAAGGCGGGTGTATCAATCGCAAGTGGGTCAAGAGACTTGGTTCACGGATTCAGTCTCCCTGGCGAAGCGGAGAAGGCCGCAAAGATCCTAGACAGCTTCTTAGGTGAAGCAAAGCTCAATGGATAACAAGACATTTAGCCTTACACCCTTACTTTCAGCCGATCCCGACAAACCGGAGTCTGCACTAAACTCTATACCAAAGGCTGTACTGCAGTCTGCTCGAGGTATGTTCAAGAACGAGTGCTTTATTCGAGGGTATACCAGGGACAGAAACTGACGCCACACCCTCCAGGTCTCGCCATCTTCCAAATCCTCAAAGCCGGATTCGTATTCTCCGGCAAAGCCGGCTCGGGCATCGTCATCGCGCGCCTCCCCGACGGCTCCTGGTCCGCCCCCTCGTGCATCGCGACCGGTGGCCTCGGCTGGGGCCTCCAAATCGGCGCCGACATCTCCGATTTCGTCATCGTGCTGCGCACCGAGGACGCCGTGCGCGCGTTCTCGCAAGGCGGGAACGTCACCGTGGGCGGGACGGTCAGCGCCACCGCGGGCCCCATCGGGACGGGCGGCAGCGTCGACACCGCACTCGCGACGACCCCCACGCCCCTTTTTTCGTATTCAAAGTCCAAGGGTGGGGGATTTTTTTGGTATATGCAGACCAGACCAGCTTATTCGTTTGTACTTTATCCTAGGTCTGTTCGCGGGCGTGTCGCTGGAGGGAACGGTCCTCATCGAGCGCAAGGATGCGAACCGCGATTTCTACGGGTCACCGGTTCCCGCACGGGATATACTCGGCGGGCGCGTGCCTCCGCCCGAAGTGGCGTCGCGGCTGTACGAGATCATCGAGGCGGCGGAGGGCTTCGACGAGTCCGGCCTGCCTGAAGAGGCGTACGTGCCCAACGCATCTGGGGAGCACGAGCATCTCGTATTTGACGCCAATGGCTCCGAGTCGCGGTATTAGGTCCTGATTCGGATCTGAGGTGGATGGAGGACGGAGGATTGCATGCATACATATATATTCGTTCTGTTGCTCCCCGTTTCAACTTTTTCTTTGCCGATGTATATAACACGGAAATCTGTATCAGTACGAGAGCGTCTCCTTTCCAGTTGGCATAGAAGAACAACTTTAAGAGCCAAACTTTGCACAGAACAGCTTTTAGAATTAAGTACAAGTTACAATGCTGAGTATTTTACAAATGCGGCCATGCTCGGAAAATGCAATGCAATGATCATCTCCAGGTGTCGTTCAGCACTAGCAACAAAGTCAGACGGAGTTCCAGCAAAAATCGACACGGGCAGAGCTCACCATACGTCCCATTCGCAGGGGAGACAAACTCGTTGTTCGGGTCCGATTCCCAGGACGTGAGCACGCCGTTGAGCTTGCGGATGTACTTGTACTGGATGTCGGTCGACGCGGGGACGTCCACGGTGATGCTCCAAATCGGATACTCCGCCGGCGACAAAATCAGCGCCGTATCCGGGCTCCAATCCTCCAGCGCGTCCACCGAGCCGCAGAGGTAGATGTCTTCGCCGACGACGGTGGTGGCGTTGACGTTGAACGTCACGGCCGCGGTGGGGGGCGGGGGGCCCGCGAGGCAGGTGGTGGGGACGACGAGCCCCGCGGCACCCCAGCTGACCTGAGGCGTCCCCGCGCGCGCGGAGAAGACTGTGAGCGCGGCGGCGTAGCTCCACGTCAGGTCCGCCGCGCTGAGCGGGACGCCCGTGTCGCGGTCGAATTGCTCGGAGAGGCTTCCGTTGGTGGGCTGTTTTATTCACATTATTATTATAAGCGTGTGTAGAAAGAATTGAGACGAACCGTATACTCGGCATGAATCGCCAAGAACCCGTCCGCGAATGTCTTCACCGCCGCCGTGAGGGTAGTGAACGTCGAGCTCGACGAGGTGTAGGTGCCGGCGGTCACCGAGGGCAGGAACTGCTGGAAGAACGCGAGCGAGGTGGCCGTGACCTCAAGCGAGCCCTGCGCGGCCCAGACGGTACCCGCGTCGTACAGCTGCTCCGCAACCGCCGCGGTGGTGAGGTACCACGGGTTGCCGCCCATGTAGACGTCCTCAGGGTAGCGCCCCGTGGCGACGGCGGCGTTGGCCGCGATGCCGCTGTTGAGAGTGTAGATGGAGCGGAAGGAGTCCGCGTAGACTTTAAGACTGGATAGGGCTTTGTCAGAGCAGGGCTGGAATGTGTTGGGGTCCTAAAATCAAGATATCCAAATGAGACGCCTATAGGGAGGTGAGGAGGGGGCGCAACGTACGCAGCCAGCAGCGGGGTCAAACGTGTGGATCGACGCAAGGGCCGTATTCGCGTCAATACCGGAGCGCCCGCCACCGGTGTTCGCAGTGATGTACCCGCCCGTCGGGTTCCAGTACGACTGCAAAAAGCAGAGCACGTTGTCCGCCTGTGTCGTGTACGTGCTGCCGTCCTGCCCCAACGCGGCGGCGAGCGTCGCGCCCATGCGCAGGGCGCGGTGCTGCACGGCGGTGGTGAAGAACGACGACGACTGGATTTCTTCCCAGAGGTCGAAGCCGGTTTGGTTCCAATTGTTCGCAACGTAGTCGAGGTCGAGCTGGATCGTGGGCCAGAGGGTGTTGAGGACGTTGGAGGCGGTGGTGTTTTTAAGGAGCCAGTTTGCGTAAGTGATCATGCTTGTGCTCCGCAGAGCGGGACCATCTGCGGGAGGCGTGAGTACTGATAATGCACGTAAATTTTGCACATACCTCGCTGAGGTCTCCCCCATGCTCCGGTGAATGCTGTTCCGTTGACGTTGAACTGGGAAGACGTCAGCGATGCTCCCGCAATATCCAGCCGAATTACCTTGGGTTCCCCGAGACCACCAGTCGAAACAGTCCCACTCGGGTTAGACACTTGCTGCAGGTTGGTTTCCGCCGTTATGAAATTCTGGATTTGACCCTGAAACGTCGTGTCCTGCCCCGTTGTAAACCTGCAGCAGAAAATTAGTAGGGTCTTGAGCCGAAATAAAATGACGTACTGGTCGATGATGACTTTGAATACCAGTGACGAATCTCGGACCCAGGTATAGAGATAATCCGGATTGACGGTGCTCGGGCTTGCAATAACCAGGCCAGACTAGAGGCCAGTAAATAAACGTGCAAAATTCAAGTACCATGCATACAATAGCGCCTTCAGACTTGGACCCATCCGCTCCGATATTCGCAAGCATCCCAGCCTTCGCAATGGGGGACTCGGTGGCGACGTAGGAATCGACCGAGGTCTGCGCGAACACGGCGCCGCATATGGACAAGGCAGAAAAGAGGACAGTACGCATTCTGGTCTGAGAGAGGTCTTGGACCGTGTTGCAGCTGAAGGACCAGAGCGACCACACGGTGTCTTTATATAGGTCTGCGTATTCGGAAACCATTTGATGAGCACGCGAAAAGATAGACAGGGACGGCGTGCAGAGCAGCGTGCACGCAGGCTCGCGTGATGTACGACGATCACTTCGGTGTGGGGTGAATCGTGATGCGGGGAAAATTATTGCAATTACGCGTTGGAAATGTTGAGTTGAGCTCGACAACACAACTTGAGGACCTGAGGCACTAGAGGGAGGGCAGGTTGTGGTTGCAGTTAAAGAGGCAACTAGAAAGGAGTAGCTTACGTCTGTGCCGCGTAAAACCGCAAATGAACTGTTGCAATTCTCCAAGTCGCCGACGCGTCCGATCAAGCAGGGCCGGCTCGGCATTGCTATCACATGACAGCTAACTGCAAAATTCTAGGCCGTTTCGTTTGGTCAACGAGTGGAGCTCTGGCAGCGTGTGAAGGTTGGTTATTGCGTGCGGCAGTAAACGGCAGCTCGGGAGGTGATGCGCCGTCTAGCTTTATGACGTCGTACTGACGTTCTCAATGCAACCGGGATTCTCCGGCTCCACATCTACGCGAATCGAAGTGGCCTAGAATATTGCAGTTAGCTGGAAAGCTGAAAGCCAGCAAATTGTTCGCCTTCGGAGCTTCAGCATCTCTAAGATGATGACGTCGTTGGCGAAAAAATGACGGTAGAATCAGCAGCCAAACTTGTGTTTCGTGAATGTTAATCAGACAAAAAATGCATGATACGAATGCATGATACGAGTGTCAAGCATGTCAAGACTCATCCGCTCGAGGCCTTTTTTGGGACTGAAAAGTCGAGGGCATGTGCACCGACGATAAAAAAAGGATTCACAATCACGTTCACGTTCCGAGTCGCGGGAAATGCAGCACTTGTTCACGTAATTAAGTAAACGTACACACGAATCAAAAAGAAAAGTTGCCAACCAGGATGAGCGCCAAGTCAGAGGAATTCTGAGTTCCTCAGATGAATGAGGGTTTCCTGGCGGTTTCCATCATCCGGGTTCTATGGATTCACAAGACCCACGAGCGGGGCCACTGCCAGAATATCTGCGGTTGCGGCCTCCGTATGCTCCGCTGCACGACTGAGTTTTTGACGTTGTTCCATGGCACGGGGCTCATTGCATGATGAAGCAAACCCGGCCTAATTGTAGTAATAATTTGAAATCCGTCAGGCTGGATCCTGAGAGGCAGCGGAGACCCGGCGGCTGGGACTGGTAGATAGACTAGAATCCCGACTTGAGTGCATGTTGGGTGCATGAGAGTTGGAAGAAACATTTGCCATCTTACCATCACTGATGGCATCAGCAGACTTGACGTCAGCCAAATTGCCCACCATCGACTTGCTCTCGACTCATTCGATTCTGCCCTTGCCTCTTCTCTTGAGTTCTGTGCCTGTTGGGACATAACGTGGAACATTATTACACGATTCGACACCATATGTCAACCGTCAAGCCCTGGATCCTTAACAAGTCTTCGACATACCTTAGTATCGAGTCTCGACCCACTCGATTCTGACTCATTCTGTCCTCGCCTCTTCTGTGCCTGTCGGGACATAACGTCGAACATTATTACACGATCCGACACCATATGTCAACCGTCAAGCCCTGGATCCTTAACAAGTCTTCGATATCTTAGTATCGAGTCTCGACCCACTCGATTCTGACTCATTCTGTCCTCGCCTCTTCTGTGCCTATCGGGGACATAACGCCGAACCTTATTACACGAGCAGTTGCCAACTTGCCAGGGCTGTCACAGTGTCGATCCTTAACAAGTCCTTGAGATGCACCCTCCAACGTTTGCCGTTTTTATATGCACTTTTTTCAAAACCTCGGCCATCCCTCCTAGCGTACCCACTGGATTTGCTTGGACTCCCAGAATTCATAGAACTAAGGGCAGAATTCAATCCATCGCTTCTCTTTCTCGAACTCTGGCTCTAGATTCATGATGGCTCAACCAAAGAGTATCCGCACTGATTCGATTCCCACAAAGATGTTCAGCTGAATTCAACCGATGGACGC
>WIQG01000835.1:0-24797 GCA_014925785.1 Mycena galopus ATCC 62051 | reverse complement strand
TCGTCATCACTCACAACAGTTGTCGAGCCATTTAGACATGACGTGGAGATGGGGACATTTTGTAGTTGAATTCAATGACTCAAGAGTGTCCAAGTAGAGGATGTAGAGCAGCTGGCTATAGATTGTCCCGGCCAACAGACAGCACCAAAGCTGGCCGTCCAGTGGTCCATCTGTCGACAGCACGGTGGAGCAGAGTCTCTCACCACACCTGATGGGACGGTGAAACGGTTGCCGCTGGCCCAAGGTTGAAATGAAGTAGTGCAGTAGTCCGACGAGCTGAGTGCCAGATGATAGAATGCGACCGTGTTCTGGATGGGAAAATCCAGAACACCCAAACTAAACATCAACCACACCTAACCAATCTACCACAACCACATCCATGTTCTACCAAGGAGCACAGTCGAGTTATGGGTCTTTGTGTGCCGATAGAAGACACACGGGAGCCAAGCTGACCATCCACGCTGCTCTTGCAACACAAATCCAGAAAACCCGCAGGCAAACACAAGTTCAAGAGTTTACAGCTCTTCAACTTTGGACCTGCTACTTCAGAAGCAACAAATCGCAACATGTCCCAGGTTTGTACACAGACAAGGTTCAATTTATAGTTTTGCAACTCTGGGTCACCCACTCCAACCTCGGTTAAGAGCAGTGAACCAAATTGATACGCAACACGCAACAAATCCGGAACACACACTCACAGCACGGTAGGACTACAGCCTTTAAACCCGTCTGCTACGTTGAATACAAATCCGGAACACACACTCACAGCACGGTAGGACTACTGCCTTTAAACCCGTCTGCTATGTCGCAACACACAAGGGAAAATCCAGAATAAAGCTGATTGATTGATTATAACTTGAAAATACAAGCAGGTCCTTTCAGACTAGCCTCGATGAATCAAGCCGGAAGCCCCGCCCTTCTTTACTCGCTGGAGAGACCATCAGTCATCTCCGCATTCAGCGTCCGGGTAGGGGCTCCGTGCGTCTTCCTACAGACTGTGCTCCTTATATACTGTACAATTTAATCTATTATTAACTACTGAATTGAATGAGTCAAAGTGTTCCCCTGAATGTCATATGTGTTGCCTGTTCCTGTAACTAATTCGATCGGTGAGCTATTCTTGGAACCCAGTTCGTGAACTTTGCGGTTTTCCCTTCTGGATGACCAGCTACTGAAGAACTTGGAGTCTTGCCCTTGCCAGGGACACCCTGTACTTCTCAGTAGCTCTAGTATTCACTGAGCATTGCCCAAAAGAACCTTTGGTGCTCCATTGCCAAGAGACCCTATATGTCCTGTGGTCGACTTTAATTCGATCACAGTTGCACTGCGATCAAACCCAGTTATTCTTGGATACCAGTATGTTAAGTTTGCGGATTTCCCTTGGGAACAACCAGATATTGGAAAGCTTCGAGTAAATCCCTTCCCAGGGACACTACACACTTCCCAATAGCTTCAGTATTGCCTGAGTTCTGTCCAAACGAACTTCTTGTGTTCTAGTTGCCAAGAGAACCCTATATGTCCAGTGGGTGCCTTTAATTCGATCACAGTTTCACTGGGATCAAACCAAAATAATTCGGACATGGTAGGTTTCCCTTCAACTTGAGCAGCTCTACAGAAGTCCAGACAGCGAGCCCTTTCAGTGGACACCCTGAACTCCTCTCTAGCCTCAGTAGTTCTTGAGTTATGAAGTCAAGACTTCTAGTTTCCCAATTGGGACGATCAATATATGATCGGAGTGATTCCGGATGTACCCATCTCGGATATATTCGGAAATATCGGACATAACAAGTCCAGATCACATGTCTGATAGACACTCCTTCAACATCGCCTGTTCTGGATATCAAAAATCAGAAACTGCACAAGTTGAGGATGCCTCCAAATGTGTGCCCTCAGAGTGGATATTATATTCCCTGATGATCATTTGGACTATCCGCAACCTCCTGTCGATGATACAACAGTGGGATCCAGTACCAGTGGCATATTAGTCGGAGGTACCCAGTATGTGTGTTTTCTGGATACTCATCCGCAACCAGTTCCAGATTGGGTTTTCAGCGAATAGCTCCTGGTCTACTGAGGTGGGATATCTCATAGACCCAAGATGTGCTATGTGAACTACACTTGTAATGCATGAAATATGCAACTTTCAAGCATGGGCGAATTCACTGCTTATCAACGGTATGGTGGACAGATGGTCAGTATGCTGCCATCATCACCAGAATTTCGCAAAATGATAATTTGACTACACGCAGTAGTATCACTGTGGACAGACAAATGCCCAAGTATTTTCTGAACATCTGGTATTTTCCTCACCGAGAGTTGCGAGTCTGTCATGAATCGCCCGGGTTCCACTTTTTCGCAACGCATACGGACGTGTCTGAACATTATGGGACTCACATGACATCACCACAGGACTTTCTCACGGGACAGACAAATGCCCAAGTATTTTCTGAACATCTGGTATTTTCCTCACTGAGAGTTGCGAGTCACCTACATATTGTCATGAATCGCCCGGGTTCCACTTTTTTGCAATGCATACAGACGTGTCTGAACAGCACGGGACTCACATGACATCACCACAGGACTTTCTCACCGTTAAAACCCGCACCCGGTGAACGATGTGCTCCGAACTAAACCCAAACAATCCAATTATCACCCAAATATAACCCAAGTCTTTCTGATATAAGCAGTGATGCCCACAGAAATAAGACGAGGATCAGAAATAGGCCGATCAGAGGAAGCAAGAGCTGAGATACAGACGAGTGGTAGTCCCTTGTACAGGGCCTAATAATAGGTTGAAGGGAAGGTATAAGATTCCCACAGAAAGATGAACCTTCACTACAAGATATCACCAGGAATTGGCCTGAGAGATAATCGAGCAATGGAAATAAGATAGTTTAAGAGCTTCGCAGCTATGAGACGAGCAAGTGTTGTGTGTGTGGTGGTGGTGATGTCTGGAGACGCGCGATAGACCTCCTAGAGCCGAACAATAGACTATTTCCACGAGGATATATGCCCGAAAGCTTATTTCCCAGAGAACCCGATGACGATTTACGATGAATGAAGAACGATGAGCGATACAATTTGACGATTGATGATGAGCGATGACGATGAAGATAAAACAATTTCGATTCCAGTAGTATGTAGCCTCAATCACGCCCTAAGACGTTTCCAGTAACCAACTTCTTATTCCAACGAAAGGTTTCCCAATATTAAAATCCAACGTCGATACACACTGCGCCAACCCCAGAAATAGCCCAAATCGCAAGCGTTATGCCTACTAGTACAACCCATCACATCTATGGACATTGTAATGACCGCCCCAAACCAAGGCAGTAATAAATGTCCCCGCGACAGGAACGGTGACACCAGCTCGCCACCGGCAAAGCGCGCCGCCGTCAAGTCCACTCCTGACGCGCCAACCATGCCCGCCTCTTTACTCCCAACGCGGACCCCTGGGCCGCGGCCATCGAGGCGTCATACACCGAGAAGGTCAAGGTTCCTCCCGCTCGCGTTCTGGAACACTTCGGGACCATCCGTTCTGATAATCTCAAAGAATATCCGAACGCCCAGAAGCAGCTCCAGAAAGCCCTGTTGAGCCTCGAACGGTTCAACCAGGCTAGCGAGAACAAGGCAGTTCCCTCCATTGTGTCTACTGCGATGAAGGTGCCTGTCCTGCAGCTCCTCAAAGGCACAGCCGAGCTAGACATTGTCAAACCCGACATTGTCCTCGCGAAGGCTAACGCCATTGAGACGCGCGACGCCACTCGTGTCTCTGCAGTCGAATACACCTCCGCGGTTTACACCGCGCAGGTTGCGCACTGCCGGGCGGCTGTCAACACCGCTAAATGCGCCGATCGCCTCTCCGCTGGCCTCACAGCCTACGGCGCGGGGATTATTCAAGACGTACAAAGCGATGGAGACGTGCATATATGGGATGCTTTCATCCTATGCCTGCGCAACGCCTTTGTCACTGAGCTCATTGACCTCAGTTTCGACTTTGCTGCGAAGCTACGCCAGGAGACAGCCGAAAAAGAATCCAAGACCAATGCAGTCGCTACTGCTCGTGCCGCCGCGGAGACTGCTGAAGCTGCCAAGCCCATTGTCGAGATCATGAAGGAGGAAATGACCCCGTTGGATAAACGTGCGTTACACTCTTCTCAATCTCGTTCTGAAGCTCATCTCGGACCCCTCTTCGATAGGAATCGCAGAGCTCGAGAAGAAGCTGAAGGCCGCCGAGCAGGCTGCGACTGCCTCTTCCTCCAAAGCCAAGCCAGCCAAGGCGAAGGCGCACTCGAACGCGAATGCAAATGCGAACGCAAACGAGAAGGGAAGAGCGCAAAGCCCCAGCCCAAGAACCAACGGAACCAGGGCGCGAACGCCACGCACGCCGACGCCGGCGGAAGCGGCACGTCGAAAACTGCGAAGAAAGGGAAGAAGAAGGCCAATGTGGCGGCGGCGCAGGACAGCGCATCCGATTAACCACTGAGGCTCCGCCCCCCACCGCAAAGCGTACTCGAATGGGTAAGCCCGTCGGGCTCTGTATTTCACCACCACAGACCTGATACATACCCAGAACCGTTTCATGCTGCACCTATAGACGTTCGCACAAAGTTTGTTTTGACTAGAATGACGCCGTTGTATTATGACACACGATTAATCAACCGTGCCTTTCATAACCTTACAAATGTCGCGTTATCATCTGAACAAACTAAAACACTCGCACTCAATTCTAAATTCGTCCCAAGACCTAAAGCAACTCCCACTGCTTCGGTCTCTGAAAGCGTTGACGACTTTGCTCGCCGATTACGTTTAAGAGTTGACAGAGATGCTGAAGAGCGAAAACTTAACAATTTACATCAGTATTTTCCCGGTGAGCGGACGGAAAGGGACAACCCACATATGTCCCTGATTTCCACATCCCCATGCCCGATACCGAAGGGCCCGTGTTAATCGACAAGATTGAAGCTGCGCTGTCCAAAATGCGTAGTCAAATCGAGGTTGAAATATTGAACAGACAGTCAGTCTGCATCCGTCCAAATATCAACGCCAAAGACCTCGACACTTTGCTCCAACTCTTGTCGGACAACAGCGTACTCGCTGTTCCCGCAGGCGAGGATCTCGGACTGTGTCTTGTTACTGCGGAATGGTACCACAATACCGGATTGAAACTTCTGGAAAATGACTCTTATGAAGAGTCATACCCTGACCACTCGCTGTTGAACTCATCTCTGAGGAGTATCGTTGACCGCGCGAAGGGACTACTCCCGAAACAGCAACTCACCTGGCTCTCCGCACCGCTGAACGAGCGGCGCGAGAAAGTCCCGGTGCTGAAGGTCATCCCGAAAATTCACAAAACACCAATATCTGGCCGGCCCATTGTCCCTTCGTTCAATACCTTACTAGAGAACGCATCGGCATGGGTTGACTACCAGATTAAACCCCTTCTCACAAAATTTCCGTGGATCCTACCAGACTCGAAAAGTTTCTGTCGGGACATCCATAACGTGAAACTTCCGAGGGGGCGTGATATTTGGTTGGTAACTGGAGATGTTGTCGCAATGTACCCAACATCCCTATCGATGACGGGATTGCCCAAATTGCCAGCATCCTTAAGGCACCGCTCATGGAATTTATTACACCTGACGCGGGCGCCCAGTTACCCTTCAGATCTCGCAAGGAGTTGGTCATACTGCTCTTGCGTTTTATTCTGAAGTACAACTATGTATCTTTCGCGGACAAAACGTACCGACAGGTTATCGGTACCGCCATGGGGACAGCGTGCGCTCCAACGTACACAAATCTCTTCTTGGCACCATACGAGGCACCCGTGCTTGAAGATCTTCGAGACATTATCCTTCTATACAGACATTTCATAGATGACACTTTTGCAATCATCCATGGAACATCGGATGATGTTGAAAGATTCAAGTCGAGGTTCGGCGCCCTCCACCCGAACATGAAGTTTGAGTGGTCGGCCTCGAGGCTTCAGCTCCCTTTCCTGGACCTGCAGGTATCCCTGGAAATTAATCCAGGTGTATCCGCAACCAATCCCCAGTTCAGATTGGTCACATCCGTCTACCAGAAAGCACTGAATGCGTACCTCTATATACCCTGGAATTCCTGCCACTCCCTTGACTCCAAGCGTGCTTGGGTTAAAGGCGAATTAATCCGCTACGTGCAATTATGTTCCAAAGAGTCCGACTTTGCCAAAACTCGTACCGAGTTCATGGTACGACTCCGTGAACGTGGCTACCCAGGCCGTTGGCTTCAAAATATTTTTGAGGAAATAAAGTACACGGTTGAGCGCTCTACAGCACTCAAACCCAAAACAGTTAGCGCTGTTACCGGGGACCCTGCACTCCACGTCCTCAAACTCACCCACAATCCAGTATGGGATGATATTGACTTAAATCCCGTCTGGCGTGAACTGGCTGATACTTGGACAAATCTTGGGGGCGGCTACCCCAAATTTCGTTTCATGGCATCTTTCAAAAAGCCCCCCGCACTGGGTGATCGGTTGAATACCACCAACCAAAACATTTTAAGCACATACCACAAGTCAATAGTGGCACCCGTTTGATCTTCTTTTTTCTCAATCCTCGCTCGCGCGCCAGCCGGGACCCTACGGGCCCCCAGCGCCGCGCTCCCTCGGATTTCGAAAAAAATATAGAAGATTAAATGTGTTAGTGCCCTCTGTTAATATCAGGACTCACCTGTCTGCAAAATCGTTGAGCTCTCGCTCCGGTTAAGCACCCGATGTCAACGTCACACTTCTATTTCTTATCCGTCCGGGATCTACAGAACGTGTCGTGATTGAAGGAGACAGACGTGAGAAATGACAACGTTGATCTTACCTGGTGCCTTCTAGCGATATGCTAGTGCTAGATATATAGAAGACAACATCAAAAACAGAGCAGTGTAAAATGAACGTCGAGACCTACCATGGTTTCCGAGACCTTTACACCGGCACGATTGTACTTCGAAATGTCAATTACCTCATTGACAGATGAAAGACCGGCAATCATTGACTGAATATAAATAGGGATACAGCCACCTGACGAGTCCTTTGACGAAACATTGTGCTCAACGTTGTGGCCCCGCTCCTCTCTGCGACTCTCTAGCATTCACCCGGCATCCTGTTCGCTCGGCGCTTCGCGCCTCGCCTGCTCGAACGATGAGCGATACAATTTGACGATTGACAATGAGCGATGACAATGAAGATAAAACAATTTCGATTTCAGTAGTATGTAGCCTCAATCACGCCCTAAGACGTTTCCAGTAACCAACTTCTTATTCCAACAGAAAGGTTTCCTAATGTTAAAGTCCCAACGTCGATACACACTGCACCAACCCCAGAAATAGCCCAAATCGCAAGTGTTATGCCTACTAGTACAAGGGGATTCTGTGTCCTACTCGTAATAATGTCCCAACTATTTATACAAATCCCAAAATCATATGAAAGTCCTCAAACCATGCAGAAATTAGTAAAATGGCCCGAGATTGTCCCTCCTTTCCCGTTTATCCATCGGAGGAATAGCTGCGAGTGTATTGCCATTGGCCAGTGCCCAGGTAGTCCCTGATTTCCCGACCATGCGGCTTTTGTCATCCAGGATATTTGAAAACACCGGTCCCCTGGCTGACTGATATCACGTCGTCCGTCTATTCCTTCTATCCCCTGCCCCTTTCCCGTAGCTCCTGACCATCAGATCCCAGCTTTCCGTAGATACCCCTAGTGTAACCTTTTCCCAGAAAGGTTTCTTATTCCCAACTTCGCTTCCTCGGAATAAGATCAATCCCATCAGACTGTCTTAACCGACCTTCACTTATCCCGGAACTCCTCCAGTATGAGCTTCCCCGACCTCACACGCCTGTCACATGGAAGGCCTTTCCTTTAGCCGAGCAGAAATAAGCTTATTCCCGCATGTCCCGTTGTAAGTATCTCTGGCTTATTTCTCGTTGTGGAAATAAGCTCCAGAAATAGTCTCTTTAAAGATTTGTGGGCTACACTCTCCTCTACGGTCTTTGAGGCAAGCACTGCCAGTCCGCAGGGTAGTCACCTACCCTTTGTACCCGTTACTCTGTGATTCTGACCCTGCCAGCTATACTGAGACCGTATACTAGCT
The DNA here is from genome assembly GCA_014925785.1 of Mycena galopus ATCC 62051. Taxonomy (NCBI): domain Eukaryota; kingdom Fungi; phylum Basidiomycota; class Agaricomycetes; order Agaricales; family Mycenaceae; genus Mycena; species Mycena galopus. Next base: position 16,674 of record WIQG01000835.1, on the reverse strand, counting down.
CTCAGAAATAAGCTTATACTGTAATCAGACTATTCCGAAATGCGCGAAAAGTGCGGTGTTTAGGTATAGTTCAATTTCAGACAGTTCACCGGGTTTCAAGGGATTGGATACAGGAAGACGTTAAGGGTTAGGGATCCCACACAGTCAGTCCCCTAACCCCCAGATGTTATGGTGATAACACACAGGGACTAGGAGCATCCATATTAACCCTCCTTAATGCTGCGGTACAGGAATGGATCACAATCGGATTTAATTTATTCAGATTGTATATAAACTTGGTAGAATCTCCTTGTATAGTAGATTCTACCTTGTCTAATCTTGTGCTTCTGCTTTGGCTTAACTTAGGGATTGTCTCCACCCTGTCCCACTTCCTCTCCATTTTATTGCAGGTCACATCCACACCCCAGGTATTATACTTGAGTGGATATCATACCGTATTCAACTCGTTCAGGGTTCCACCTCGCACCCCGACCTACAATATACAGCCTCCTAAGAAGGAGTTCATCCAGTTGGTCTTGCTGCTATAGGAAAGCACCATCTATTAGCATCTATCAGTTTCTCCTGGTTGGGGTTCTCACTGGGTTGCTCATTGTTTAGCCAACCCATAGGCTGTTGCTGACACATATGCTGAAATCAGTCCGTTGACAGCGACATCATTCGATTGACAGTTGCTGTCAGGGAATTGATGCGCCCGCCTTCAATGCTCGAGACTTTGAGTAAGTATGTTACTGGCGAGGGTGAGTGGTAGAAGCACTTTGAAAGCAATCAATGTGGCAATGGTGTGTGAGATTATCGGTCTCTGAATTTTTATGGGCAAAGCTGAGTTATAGGTTTACAAGAGCGCGGCGGGCCGCTTCGCGGCCCACCACTTCGACCGAAGAAGCAGATGCTATGACGAGCTGAACCCATGACCCATTGGACGCATGACAGAGAAGTGATTGCGGGATTTGGCGTGGCGGCTGGGGGTGCCGAATGATCACCGCCATTCAAGCTGAACCACCAACCTATTATCTAAAACTCAATTGCATGGGCTCTGACCTGCTCTGACATGAAAATGCCCCATATTTCAGAACCACTGGAGCTTGATGTTAGTCTCATCCTGCGGCCCAGCTGTTAAATCGATAAACTGAGTTCAAATGACTTTTGCACCCGTGTGGGAACGAATTCGTCCAGAGCGGACTTTAAAGGCTTCAGACACACGCGATTTTATAAAGAGGAAGATGTCGTAGTGGCGCCGCCTAGCACCTTGAGCTGATGTATAGTGCCAGCGCACTAGCAATCTGTTGGACATAAAGGAAGTCGTAAAAGGCAAAAGAAAAATGAGTGAGACTTCATTTTGGTTGTCTACTCGCCGTAGTCGGTTGTGTCTGCATAAATCGAAGATATAGCAATCATACCGCTACATTCCCTCCCACGATGTCAAGCAGGTTGGCAAATACCTGCGCATCAAGCTGTCATCGACGAATGCCAATTCCCTTACCGAGGCATGGGGTAGGCACACGGTGGAGGTGTACCGGGGCATCAAGGTTTATTCGGACGCTGTGCACGCTGAACCTGGTTAGTTCCAAATTGCGAACAGTGCGAGCTCTTCTAGGCGTGATTAACATGGTATAAACACTAGGAATGTCAGTCAGAATTCTGGATGCCACGGCAGAAGACAGTAAAATTGTGTTGAACCCACACAAACGAGTAATACATATGTCAATGACTCAATGTGATATCTTTTGGAAACTCTATTGGGCCAGCAAGGTTTTCGTTGGGCTCCCGCAAGGTCTCAGGGGGTTTTGGCCAGGGGTCCTGCTATTCTACGGCCGGCCAGTCCCCAGGTGCCAGCGTATAGCAGTGTTCGATCCCCTGGAATAAGTGTGTGTTCTGTCAACATCTTGTAGTTTAATGTCCAAAGAAAGCGCGAAAGAAGCGAGCTTTCGAGGATGTGTTCCAAGAGGAGCCAAAGCGTAAACAGGCGAAGAAATATTTGCCTCAACCCAGCCTGCCTCATGCCCGCAGAAGCACTCGTCTTAAACTTAAAGTACGTAAATCCGAGTAGCTTTCTTCAATTTAATCCAAGTAGCTTTACTTTATGTGCAAGAAATGCTGTGTCAAATGAAGACCTTACGATTTATGGCTTATAAGGAGCTTGAGATATAGCGATATTTAGTTAACTGATGCTGAATTTATTTTATTTTATGAAACAACTAATCTGTGGACTGGAATCCTTATGTAAATCAGGTAACACTGGTTGAAGTATTTTGACCTCAAAAACTGGTGAAAAACTAATAAAGTTTTTCATCAGTTTGTCATGCAGAAATTACATGAAAATTTCAAGAGTATTTCACCAGTATTTGAGCAATGTGGTAAAAAAAATTGAAACACGGGGAAAACTAATGAAAAAGTTGTAAAATTTCCATCAAACTTTTGATTGAAAATACAGGTGAAAAAGTCATAAATTTTCACCCATATTTTCCCTGAAAAATTTGAAATGTTCAACCAGTGTAAGAGTAGTCCATAGAGTCAGTTAATCCGGCTTGAAGCTAGGCCTGTCAAAACAAAATGTTATTTGGGGGCGGCACTTTCACCGTGCCTGTGACGGGACAGGACAATTGTCCGTCCGTCTAACCGTCCTGGACGGGTACAATGATGATCCCTACAGATGGCTTTCGATAGCACAACTGGAGTTTCTCGGATAATTTTGGAAGCAAGGAATGGGCGAGTTTCAGCATGAACATGGAGACATATCTTTCAGACAAAAATTCGGTTTGCAAGATCACGGGGACCCAGCTGGCTGTGATAGCAGGTTGGGATCCTCAAAGAATTTTGCAGATGGAATGAAGCAAGCAATTATTCGTTCTTTAAGATTTTGCTCATTTGGCTGTGCTATATCCTTATCTGACTTTCTCCTTTTGCTTCTTCTCTGCTCTTGGTCTTCCATTAACCCCTCCTGTCATCGACTTTCAACACTGCATTTTCATTTGCAGTAAAACAGCTGAGCAGCGTGCAGTGTTTTGTTTGACAGGACGCAGCTGAATGCAGTGGAAGATTCTATATATCACGACGGAAGGCCACATATTGTCCGGCAGATGCTTCAGATATAAAGACGGCGGGAATGGAACTCCTTCACCAGTCTCGCTCCCCGAATTTATTTTCACTTTTGATTTTCCCTCTATAGAGCGAAAAATATTCAAGTTCCTCCTTCGACTCAAAACCACTAATCAACCCTGGGCATCCACTTGATCATCCTCAAATCATATGTCTATAATTGCCACTGTGCTCTTAATATTTACATAATTTCGCGCTAGATGTGTCGTGTCTGTTGGCCCATTACGAGTACTTAGTAATCGTTCATAACATCTTGAGACCGTCATTTTTTGACCCGATTTTACGGTCTACTTTTACTGACTGTAATGAAATTAGTGGCTGTGCTCCAGATTCATTACATTTTTGAAGCCTCAATAGTGGCTGTACTCCAAACCTGACTCTTTCATTAGAAACAAATCTAACGAACCTTAGATCTTTGTCACGGTGGCTGAGGATTTTCTTCCATAACAGATTCCGATTTTTCGCTTCGCTCCCCAAATATTTTAGTATCAACAGTTTGTCCGCTCTGCACTATTTCTTCGTTATCAAACTTTGTTTTTGCTTACTCAGTTATGTGCCGTTGGTATTTTGCTGTCTGCAAAAGGCCCACCAGTATTGTGACCGCCTGTGTGATGTCACATTTCAACCTCGTTAGGGTTGCCTTTCCCGAGACGCATTCAGTCTGCATGCCACCAGGAGCCTTATAAAGAGCATCCCAGGAGCCTCAAATTTGAATCCCACCCGAACTCTACCTGACCGCACCATTGCCCTCGCATCTTGAGTACTGGGAACGACTTGACTTGGACAATAGCACGGCACACCTCATCGACGAACTCTGGCGCCATTTCGAGCCCCATCTGGCCTCCTATGGGTATACCTTGTGCCAGAGATACTACTCGCGCAAGATACCCGAGACGCCAGTTCGCCCAGCGGTCAAATATCCCATGGTGCATGATCCATTCCGTCCCGCAGCAGAGAAAGCTTTGTCCATGTCCATGACCCGGACCCGAGCACAAGCACAAATTAAAGCGGTATATGAAAGGATGGCTGACGCAGGCGAGTCATTCTTACATATCTTGTATCCTCTTCAGACACCAATCTGAGCAATTGGATGCGGTGCTCAAGCCTAAAAATGGCTTTTGATGCCGAAGATCGCCGCGTTGAATGCACTGAATGCGACGCACCTCCACAGTGCGCTCTGAAAGCCCTGCACAACTCTCGTGCGCATGTGGAAATCAACATCACCTTCCTCAATTCCCCGAAACTGAGCGCTTGCCTCGATATGGGCGATATACCATCAAATAATTAGGTACTGGTTCCATGGTTTTTGAAAACACCTGGTAGGAAATTGGGTGACCTTGGCTGCATCTTTCTCACCTTGGTTGCATCTTTCATTATGGTCGCACCTTGACATTGGGTTACAACCATTTGGGTCCCATCAGCATTGCTTGTGTTTGGTATTGATCTGAAAATCCTCTCGGCTGTCTGCTGGGCTCAGCATCTCCACAACTGCTGCTTCAATATGGGTATGGCAGGGCAGGTCAAGATTCTCTGTGCTCAGAAAAGCTTTTGGAGAAATATCTGTGGCGTGCAGATGGAATCCCTTCCGAAATCCATGATCTTCCCATGTTTTGATGAACTAATTGCTATGAGCGCTATGAAGGATGTTGGTGGAACACATAGTTTAAGATACTGTTCAGAATTTGCTCTAAGCACCAGGAATTCAATGTGATGCTTTCATGGCGAGAATTCATCCATTTCAACTTTCGGAACAATATGGCATCATTGTTTCAATCAATCCCATCATAAATTGAAAATTTCCTCCAGACAAAGTCCTTCACATGTGAACCATTTGAATTGTAGTCCATGTGAGCAGCAGACTGCATCCTAGATGAAACATGCATCCACTTTCCAAGATGCGATCACTTTTGCACCTTTCTTCCCAGATGCAACCAAAAACCCTGCAACTACAGTGATGTAACCCTTGATTAATTTTTGGACAGTATATGTGTCATACCTCGACAACCACACCATCCCCATTCTGGAGAAGATAGTCACGGAAGAATGGTCGTTCATTGTGATGTCATATTGGCCGCGGCCCTCCATTCCTGCGGAGGTAGAAGATCACTTCAATAGGGTTAACGCAACCACTGGAGGTAGGCGTGACCAATGCTCCGTTCCCATTGAATTGGGGTTGAGGGTAATTCCCGACCTTGTTTATGCATCGCCACGGTCATCCATAGCCACTATGGCATCCCGGGTGTGTATTCGTCTTTTACGCAGCGCGGGACTGCACTAGCCTACATTGACCTTGAGTGCGCATCCCGTTTCCCCGTCGGATCGGATCCAACATTTTGGGTGGGCACAGGCCATTGGGGGACCGTGGACCATGCCGCACCAGAAGTCCCGCACGGCAACACTCGACATTCCCAGCCATACCACCTTGTCGGAAAAATCCTATTCGGCTTTGATCGGCTTTAAATGTGTTCCAAGCCAATGCATGGCCAAATGGTTTTAGCTGGCTTCCAACGCACAGTTCAGAATCCTCCAATCACTTCCAAGCTATGGTGAGGGTTCCAAGGTCTGTCATGCCCTGAAGGTGATGTATAACCTTGCAATTGCTTCTGGGGCCCCCAAACCCACCCAAGCAGCAGAACCACCAAAATTCCGATGATTTTTGACACAAGGGACACAAATAGAGCAATCAAATTTTTGGATTCAAAATGTATGTACAAGTACATTGTTTATATACAGGCCATGACAAGTGTAGTTATATCCCGCCTGAACACGAAAATTAGTACAGTAGACAGCTGAATCAATAGTCTATTTACTACATAATGGAAAAGAGCCTACATGAAGATGCTGAAGTCAGTGAAAGAACTAGGGCACAGGGATGAAATCATGCACATACCTTCGATGAAGCGAGGATGGGGGATAGTGGTGAAAGGGAAGAAAGAGAGGTGGAGGGGCGTTACTAAGTCGGGTCTAATATAGCCGTTGCTGCAGTTCATTACATCACTTGCTCCACCTTACCCCAAAATGCCACACCACTGTGGCTCCGCACCCCTAATGCCGATCACACGGACTACCCGCTACGCGAGAAATTGCCGTCACTTTATTGGAGCACATTGCTCAGGGCGCCTTGCTCTCTCCAATCTTTGAGGGGAAGGACAGTATGCATTACATCATTGTACATCAGCAAAACCTGGGCCTGCTACGTAGCGCTACGTAGTTGGCTATAGTGACGGTAGCTCGTGTAGTTCGTGTAGTGAAGGTTACCCCTTTTGTAGTGATGCGTAGTTTGGCAGCCATTACGTAGCTTGTGTAGTTGGCGTGTAGTTTCGGTGTAGCGCCTGTAGTTGGCGCGTAGTTTCAGTGTAGAGCCTGTAGTTTGACTGCAGTCCCAAGTAGTGGGCAGGTATTGCCATGCAGTTCACAAAAAGACGGGCTATTAGCGGTACAAATAGCTTCTCGTCACTCAAATTAAATTCAGAAAAGTTAAAAAAAGTATTCAATTCAAAACGGTGAGGTAAGTAGGTAGAGGTAGGTAGGTAACCGTTCTCGGGTTTTTAAACGTAGCGGTATCACCCACTGGTATCCTGTGTACAATACCAGTCAGTTCAGAAAGGAAATGGATCAGCAAAAACTTGACGCACGGATTGAGAGCTTGAAGAAGCCAGAACAGATTGGCGCGCCACGATGCGAGGCGGAGACAGCAACCGAGGTACGCGCGATGGCAGCATGGTCGACACCTGGGGTTCATCAGTACAAGCGTGACAGGAGAATGGCAGCCAAGGAGAAGGCAGGGAGCGGAGGGAGGGGAGGCAAGATAAGGGAAAGACATGTATGTACTACCATTCTTGAACACATTCATAGGGACCTTGGGCGCGGAGGCGAGGTCCTCCTCAGAGAACTCGAGCACGGGAGACATGGGCGAAGCTTTCTTGCCGGTCACTGCACACAAGATGCGATAAGATCACATGACAAGAAGGTGGAGGAAAAGAGGGACATACATTCATCCGAGTGCGTGCTGTGGCACATAAAACTGTGTAAGTTTGGAGAAGTGTGGAAGCCAAATCTGAAGACGTACACGATGGTATTGCCCAATGCACACAAGTCTAGAACTGCGCCAAGACAAAAAAGTCAATGCCGGTCCACCAAAGATGGGACTTAGGACGCATACCGTTAACTGGTTCTAGCTCCACTCTGTCAGCGACAGCTGTTCAGTGTAAAAATAATCAGTACTCAGAGCAGAAAATGAAGAGACGAGGCCACTCACCGAGAACCAACGAGCGCACAATACGACTAAACTCCATTCTTACAGGCCTTCACGGTGGCTAGGCTCGCGTCCCGCCAGGATGGCGGCGAGCACATGATTGGGTGTCGAACGAGTCATCGGTGAGGCGAGGTGTTGAGTGAAGGCCGTGAAGGAAAGAGGGAAGGCAAGAGGGTAGAGATTGGTAAGGACCATGGTGGTAAAGATGAGAAAGGAAAGACGAACCATGGCCAAATACTTGGCGCAAACTTATGGTCATTGATCCATCACGTGCCTGCCACGCATTCCCGTGTCGCTCACTGCATCTCCCGCCACTTTTGAGTCCTGTACCAACTTGCTCCTAATAGACGGCGGAAAACACAAGCTCTCACCTCCGTCGGTCTGTGACCAGTTTCGGTTTGCATCCACCGCTGGAAAGGCCCCTGGCTTCACCGCTGATGAGGTACCCGCCAAGGTACGTCTTTATCCTGCTCGCATTCGTGTCGCTGACAAGCTTTGCAGAGGCTGCGTCCACGCCCGCTGCTGACGGCGAGAACAAGAAGCGCTTTGTCTACTGCGCTCTTTTGTACACCCTTTCGGCCATCGGCGCTACCTCCGCCAACTCCAACGCCCAGCGCCTCGCTCGCGGCCTCCCTCCGCTCCCACCCAAGCGCCGCTTCTCCTATCAGGCTCGGGTTCCAAATGGACTTCAACCTCGTCGACGCCCTACACCTGCGGCAGCCAGCAAAATTTCTATTGTTCCAACTTGGAGTCCGCCATTAGCCCCGACACGGAGACTATCTTCCGCGGTCTCGGTATCCCCCAGGCCAAAAACATCGCTACGGGTTGCTTTCCTACGTCTGGCGATTCTTGGTACGTTTCCTCATTTATTTCTTGTTCGTCCCTGACTGAAACTATGATGCAGCTCTTCTGGCACTACACTAGCCCAATGTTACAGCAACCTCGCCGGGTTCGGCGTCGGAATCGACTACACAAAGGGTGAGTGGGTTTTTTTATTCCGTTATTATACCATACCATGCCTAACAATGTTTGTTTCTTGCAGTGATGCCGTCGAGTTCTTTTTCCGTTCCCGCGTCATCCTCGCACGCGACCAGCTCGTTGGCGGTGTCATCTTCTACAGCCCACTCGTCCTCTGTACCAGCGTCGTCCAGCACGCAGAGCTCTTCGATATCGGCCTCCAATGCGAGCTCTGTGTCTTCCAGCGCGCACAGCTCCTCGTCAGTGAGCAGCCCCACCTCCTCAAGCAGTTCGGCGTCGCTTCCGCGGCCCACTCATCCTCAGCATCCCGCGCCTCTTCGTCGGCGAGCAGCTCCGCATCTGCGTCGCACGCCAGCAGCGCGTCGTCTTCTCCTCGTCGGCGTCTGACGCTAGCAGCTCCGCATCCGCATCTGCATCAACTTCTACTTCCCATGCAAGCAGCTCATCGTCATCTGCGGGAGCCTCCTCGTCGACGTCCCACGCTAGCAGCTCTGTATCCACATCTGCGTCGGCTTCTGCTTCCCGTGCAAGCAGCTCCACATGGTCCTCGAGCAGCTCCGCTTCCTCGGCGTCTGCCCGCATGCTAGCAGCTCCGTGTCGGCCTCTGCATCGCATGCAAGCAGTTCCGCCTCATCATCTGCGGCCCACTCTTCGTCAGCCCCTGCATCGTCTTCTGTAGCTCATTCGGCCTCCACATTGGCCTCTGCGTCCTATGCGAGCAGCTCTGCATCTGCATCTTCATCTGCGTCGGCCCCCCACACCAGCTCCTCCGCGGCGAGCAGCTCCGCATCTGGGTCGCACACAAGCAGTTCAGCGTCGTCTGCAGCTCGCTCATCGTCCGTATTGATGTTGCCCAGCGCTTCCCATGCAAGCAGCTCCACGTCCTCGGTGTCCGCCTCGCACGCTAGCACCCCCGGGCCAGCCACCACGCCGCAAACAGCTCTGCATCTGCATCTACGTCGGCCTCACGCGCCATTTCTTCCGCGGCAAGCGCCTCTGCGTCGGCCTCGGCGTCTCACGCTAGCAGCTCTGCCGGTTTCTCCCTCGTCTTTGCGCTGTGTCCCACGCACGCCGCCCTCATCACCACCGAGCCCGCTCATCGCCTAGAGCCTCGAGCTCCCTAAGCTAGATGCATTCAACACCATGTCTGCCGAGGCGCGCGGCCTGCTTGACGAGGGGCGCGCAGCAAGCTTATGCAGCTGTTCCGGTACAATAGGCCAGAGAGTGGCGCGCAGAAGAAGGTTGTGGCGGAGGCACACAAGGACCTCGGGTTCGTGGGCCACTCACCCGGGCTCGACGCGCACGATGCGCAGGGGCGGTGGATCAGCGCACAGCAGCGATGGAACACCGCGGCTTGCTGCGACGCTCCTCGCGGGGCAGATGCTCACACATGTACACTGTTCTATTACACATGTATTATCTCTCTTGTATTATTCCTTCCATCGAATCATCATATTGTGCATGTAACATTCTGTTTGGAATATCTTCCTCAACACAGTGATCCTCGCTCAAAAGTAGTTCAAGTGTCAGCAAGTTGGCTGGCCTGGTTAAGCCCCACGCGGCCTCTCTACCCAGCACTATACAGTGGGCCCCCAACTACAGAGAACTACGTAGCTGTTGAAACCCTACACGAACTACAACCAAAGCCCAAAACTACACGTGTATTACGTAGCACTACGTAGCGCTACGTAAATGGCCCAACAACTATGGCAACTACACGAGCTACAGCCCGGCTACGGCGAAACCCAGGGTTTGCTGATGTATCAACAACGAAGACATTTATCTGGAAGGTGAAATGATATTGATTAATTTTGTTCTGCACTTTCTTATTCACTTGCAACCATCAACTGAACTACACATACCTTGAAACGGCATGAGATGTGTTAGAACTCACATCAAGCCTTTAAACGGCTTGCGACTGGTTCCAAGACTCTCTGCTACGCCTTTGAAGCACTCCGAAGCTGTCCCAAGGTCACATGCTGAACCATGCCGTTGCAAGCTGAATAGCCTTTTTCCGACACTACCACCAGTCGACGTAAGTGTATCCTGAATTTCAGCACCTGCGCCACTCTATCTAGACCATGTTCAGTATTCACCCAACAATCCGATAAATGAGCAGAACTTGTTCGCATTGAAGTTGATTGGAAAGGTGCGTCCAAAGCGGGTAGCAAAAAGAGGGTACTGACGAATGAATAGATTGATTTAATTACACTTGTTGACCCCGAGAAGTCAAATGAAGAATATGACTGGCGCAATATCAAAGAAATAGAATTGCGGTCCACAGTGAAGCGCTTTGTCGCACATTTTTCCTTCGCATCCCCACCCCGATGGCCCAAACGAAGATCTCATTGAGAATTTGAGATAATGTCGACAAGAAAATGTGGTCTCTAGTGAAGTTACAATTTGAAACACAGGAACACGCACACCTTGAAAATTAAATAACGGGCTGTGGATCTTGTCTGCACAAGGGTACTCACGCCCTTCGTTGGCGCAGTGCAGTTCTGAGTTTTGGCAGTTCGGAGTCCTGGCCGTATTCCGCGAGAGCCCACCATCCGTGGTGGAACATGCCATCGGCCTTCCTGGATTCGGATCATCAATGATAACTCACACGGAAAGCCAACGTAGACACAGAATCCTGAATACCGTCGACGGCAAGACTCTGAGTTCTTTGCTCCTTTTCTGCTATTTCAATGCAAAAATAACACAGTCCCCAGACAAAATTCCCGCCCATTCTTAGGACCATACAGCAATCAAGTTGAATCGACCCGCAGTCCCAATCACAATAGCTAGAATGTAATTGCTTTGTCGTGCTCCGAATCCCGAAGCGCCGTGTCCCTCATGCGATTGAGCACGGTCCAATCAGGCAGTCCGAAAAGACCCGGTAAGTCGTCTCAAAGAGACTGGTGCTAGTCAAGGTTGTTGGAATTCCGAGGCCGCCACTCGCTGTCACCGAGCCGCCGCTGTTGCTGATTGACTTGGTACATTGCACGACAATATGCTATCTCCTATCTTGCTTACTTGTACTCTCTTTGGATTAATTCTCTTCAGTTGCTCTTTAGTTAGTTATATTTGTTCCTGCCAGATGTTGTATAAGTACGTAGTAATTCCGAAAGAATCCCCACCCGTTTGCGAGGGTCATCTGCTTTTCCCGAGTGACGGACGTGGACACCAGTCACTTCAACAAAGGTCCCAGCCTTACATGTCCTGCAGGCATTCTGGTCAGAGCCGTGAATCCGCCTCCGGAGTCCAAGCCATGTGGATGTTAGGCATGCAACCCGTACACGGGAGCAATGCGGCGCCCTCAACAAGGCAACTCGCTCGACACTCCGCGCTGCCCATGCACCCGACGTCCTGGAATATCGTTCCGAGACACCTGCTCCACTCACCGAGCACATGATCTTTTCAGAGTCGTAGCAACGTTCCTGGTCTTCAATGCTCAAGACCACCAGTGCGCCACCATATTACGCCCCGCGGTGTAATGTCCAGCCAGTCATCTCGAAACAGAAACAGTAGAAGGCGAGTGGTAGGATCCAGTCAATTGAATGCTCGCAAGAGAATTGTATGACGGGAATGATTTGGTCTTGGCAGTACGAGGGGTCGAGGCCCACGTCGACGAAGTCGGCGAAATGCGATGGATAGACATCGAAGAGCGAAGTGAGGGCATTCCGAGGGACGCCCTGGATCTCGCAAGTCGTACCAAGGCGAAAGGCAGCGATGATCGCGCTGAAGCCCGCGCGTGTGACAAATAGATTGAATGAACTAAAAGCGCCCATTAAGATAGGGCGTACGCGGAAGAAAGGAGCACGTACATTGGGTTAAACACAGCAGCAAAAAAATGGGCCACGTCGGTGCCGTGGTGTGGTACCACGAGAACCGGGCATCCCTCGAAATGTCGTACGTGGATATTTTCTGCGGGCTCAGCAGTTCTTGAAGAAGTGGCGAAGGTTCTGCGAGAATCCCGCGAAATACACGAAAGATAAGCTGCCCCACCTGAACTATGAGGTTCCCGCCATCATACCAAACGCCGCCACGCTCGAACGTCGCCAGAGAAATCGTATCTGCACATTTCTGGTTCCCTGTTCAGGCCATGCGATGGCGAAGCGTACGAAGATCGTTGCTGTGGTCCATACATCTCCTGGTGCATGAGGCTCTGAGGACTTCGATTGAAAACACCATCATCTCGTCGACGAGCCCAATGAATGCCGGGCAAGCACAAGGTCTTCGTTTCGGAGGTGCCAAGTCAACTCCGCTCTTCGCTGAGGAGTTTTGAATCGTGTTGGACACAGCCATTACAGTGTGTTGTCCAGTGGCTCGTGTTGTATGGTGCCGTTCCTTTGCGAAAGTGAACTTTGGCCTGGGGATTTGAAGTCCAGTTGACGGAGCTGAAGAAAAAAAATTAATCAATAAGGGTGAATGAATGATGATCTGGCTTGGCGTGCGGAATTGAAAATTCCGGTCCGCATTCGCCCTAAGGCCTCCAAGGCCCTACAAAAAATTCTCAGAACCCCCAATTGCAAGGCCTACTCTAAGGCCTCCCTAAGCCTTAGGGCCAACACTGACTGAGGACGCGATTGTACCATGGTTATATGGTGTTTGCCCAAAAGCACCCAATTTCATCCTGCTCTTGGCGGTGAAAGCTACTGGGGCCATCAGACCACTACAGAAACAAGAGCTTGCTTCGCCGTGGTCGAATAAGTCGAATTATAAAGACGACGTGCAATGCCAAAGGTGGTCAGGAGCAGGAAAGGAAAGCCAAACAGATAGCAATACAATCATGATGCGGAGAACATCTCAGCGAATGATGGCCGAGCACAGCCACCATGTTGGCGGTGTTTGGCCTTCGCTGCTTCCAAAATAAATAATAAATAAGTACTCGACCTGCCGCAAAGCGTCGGCCTCACCCAACAAGTGATTGCTTTGCATTAAACCTCCTCAACCCACACCAAGTTGCTTTCAACAGCTTCGCCCTGCGACCATATCCATGATGTCAAAATTTTTGGTTTCCTTGCGCTTCCGTTCCTCACCCTAACTGACAACAATAAGGGAGTTCACGGAGAAGGTAAAAATCCGCCTCCACGTGGGTTCCAAATCGGGAAGTTATTTTCGGCAGCTTCGGCACTCGGGTCGCGAGCATTTGATGGCCATTCCTGAGTGCAATCAACTTCAAGTTGACATAGTTGTCCGTTGCGTTGTTCCACTTGTCAAGGATTCGAGCAGATTTGAATCGTCGGTGTGCAGGAGACAAAGAGGAAAAACACTGTGTCAGTCAATAATGAATTGAAACATGCTTCTGATATACTGCATAATATACATGTTACACAGGGCACAGAACGAGACGCGACACACATCGCACTTGAGTCATCTGCCTGCCTGCCTCCCGATCGCGTCCGCGTCCGCATTCCCGCACGCCCTGCATACTCGCAGGGTGTAACGACCTCTAGTCCTCTAGTCCTATATACCTTTCTACACTATTTCATTTTTGTTCTTATTTACTGTAATCTCGAGTTACAATATCTACAGTCTGGTCTAGTTACGTAGAGAGTATTAGTCAGACTTCCGAGGACATGGGAATATCATCATCTTTATCAACAACTACGACCTACGTGTCCCTTGCTGTATTCGTCAAGCCTCTCCGAATCAGTCAGTAATCTGTCGAGCCTCTCCAGATTACTTCTATATCCTGTCAAGCCTCTATGGGACCAATCCACTATACTTTGGGCTCTTTTGCGCACCGCTCTAGCCTACGTCAAATGTCGACTAAGCCAGGAGAACTACTCTGTAAGGAAGAGAACGTCTCGTCCTTTGAGTAGATTTCCGAGGAGCGGACCGTTGTCTAAGGGTCTATACCACATAGTACACTTAAGCTCGCCAGCACTACTTCGTTGATATTATCTCCTACATAGTGAGGCTCGCACAGGTCTCACAAAGTGGACACTGTAGGAACTCATCGACACTCTGGCCGGCTTACCTCAAGAGGAATTCATTGAAGCAGCCGTTCCTTTCAGAGGACGACCTCGAGAGACTTTTCCCGTCCGAGGAGCTTCACCGCATCAAGGAGTCGTTCCGTCAAGGAGAGGAACCCCTCCTTATTCGCCTGCGTTGGAGTCATTATGTTCTCGACTGCTAGTCCCCACGAAAGCGTCCAACGCGAAAAGGGTGAAATCGGCAGGCAAAGAGGAATCTTCCTCTTCGAACGTTGCGGAGACTGTCACGTCGTGGAGATCCAAGAGGTCCGTAAACACTTCGATAGGATCTAGAGCTATCTCTCCTAAGAAGACCAGCGCACTCGAAATCTCAGCTGCTGGCCCTTCAATATTTAAAGGAGCGGTTCGTCCGGATAGAACACACGAGTCTTACCTAGATTCGGGGCGTCCAAAAGCCACAAACCAATTGAGTCCAGTTACGGTTACTTACGGCAAAGCCTTGAGCTCTCCCCGTGACGTTCTTCTGAAAGATAGCTCTCGTTTCGTAGTCGACCCGCCTTTAACAGCCAGAATGGCTATGGCAGTAGAAACCCAAGCTCAAGAAAATGAAGCATCGTCGATAGGAGGAATGACCCCAATCCCCGGGATGGAAAGGGGTTACGCGCTATCCCCCATAAGAGGAATCGTCAGTGTTCACTCGGGTTATAACCTTAGTTGGTAAGAGGTCGATTGAGCCGAGTGACATAGTGGACAGAGGCGTCAGTACCTCCAAGCCTCAGCCTTGATTCGGCATGAATCCGTTCTTTTCTTTACGCGTCATGGCCGCGGTTGGAGACATGCAAGAGATACTGAGAAGAGCAGTGTTACTGCTGCCGGGAAGATCTACCTGGTTTGTAGTGGATCCTCATAACGCCCTCGTTTCCATTCTCAAAGGAGCTGGGGACTTGGATGAGATGAATATCGCTTGGATAGCCTTGAACCGCCGTCTGGCGTTGTCTCAACAGTACCTAGACAAGTACGTAACCTCATTTCAAGTGGAAGAAGGAGCGGACGGGCCCACGTCTCCAGTATTTACAAATGCGGAGATTTACGACAGATGGCCTTTGAGGAAATCGCACATGACACAATTGACTTACCTGTTCGACAACGTCCCGCATCATCAAGGGCAACTCCCTCAAGACTACGATAGGAACACGGGTTATTTGGCGGATCATATCAAACCAGCAGGAACGTTAGTCAGAGCATTTCCCACCAGACTTCCGGAGGAATACCCGTCCACCATATATTACTCAACAGAGGGGATTCAATTGGAGGCTCTGGACGAACACTTCGAGCAGGCTGAAGAGGAATCTGAGGACGAGCGCCCTCTTCCGGAAAGCGTTGAACCCCGGAAAGAAAGTAAAGCCAGTACTAGCTCAGCACAGTACTGGAATGTCGGAGATGGTCAGTCAGGCCTAATGGGTTCGGCAATTTCATACCGGACCCCAGAGGAATTCTTGCTACCTAAAAGTGACGCCAGGGTAGGAAGTCGTAGAATTCCAGGCTTGGCACTCCCGAACCCCATAGAAGGATGGCGTCGCATACGGGTTACGGGTATACAACCGAATCCATCAGCCAAGCGGTACGAGCTCACCGGAACAAGCTGCGCGTGGATGGAACCCGAATGTGACGGGACCCTCGCTCAGATTCGACTCGATCCCAGAAGAAGCTGACGTCCCTTCAATGGATAAAGGCAAGGGTCGAGAACGACCTCCGCATTTACCGAGTCAAGCTCAGGACGTCCCCGTGGCTAGCGGATCAAGCGCACCGAGGTACCGGGTTCCTGGACGAGGGGATCCTTCGGGCGACGATGACGGTGACAGCGACGATGATCCTAGACGTGGAGGAGCAGGAGATAACCGTAATCCTCGGCACCGGGGTAATCATTCTGATAGAAAGCCTTCGAATCGTCCGCCGAACGCAGGCCCCCCAAACCCACCGGCTCCCTCAGGACCTTCAGGCTCTGGAGGTCCCGGAGGAGGGGGTGGAGGGGAAGCGGAGGAGGTGGAGGTGGAGGAAACTACCCCGGAGGTGGATATCCTGGCGGAAATGGGTTTAACCAAAATTACCCATATATCGCTCCAGGGGCTCCATATGGCACGATCGTACCTACCATAAAACCCGAGCTGAAACCCGAACAACTACCGGAGTGGACGGAGCTCACCGTACTGCGATAGACTATTTCTGGGATGTAGGGCAAACTCGCCTCTTTAATGGGTTGGTTGCCCGAAGCCCTGGCTTACTGGCTACCTTCTCGTTGGAAGAAAGGGTCGGCAGTACACAGTTGGTTTTCGACTTTACCTAGTCATCGGCAAGCGGAAATGCGGTCGCATTACCTCGTCTACCTTCGCGTCATCAAGGAGAAGTACTTAGGGAATCGTT
>WIQG01000834.1:0-25111 GCA_014925785.1 Mycena galopus ATCC 62051 | reverse complement strand
GTACACATCCACACGCAGGTAGCAGCCATTTCCCGACTGCAGCACAGACGTTCAATTCTGCGTACCCCTCTGCATATTCGTCGTACGGATCATCCACGGCGTCACTGAATACAAGTGGGCTCATCAGTCTAAGTGGGGCGCCGATTGTCCCTGCCGGTGCCCCGCCGCCGCGTGCGTCCACTGCGGGTGCCGGCGGTGGTGCTGGTGGTGCTGGTGGTGGGGGCGACGAAGACGGTGAGGGGGACGACGAGGTGCTTCCAGCCATGGCAGACGACGATTACTCGGCACAGCTGTCATGGAATAGTCAGTCGAAAGATAATCTCAAGTGCGCCGCGCTCTCCGTCTTCTCGTTTTATTCAACTCTCATTGGTATCAGAGTTTTGATGGACAATTTCACCCCAGCGCAGTACGAGCGCTTCGAAGCCTACGACGGGGCGCGCCCAAACAGTCTGTTCGGAAGGCGGGTCCTTTGCTCGTAGTGCCTAACCTAATCAATAAACGTGTTCCCGCAGGTCATCCAGCAGACGCTCAACATGCAAGTCTCGCCCCCGGTCGCCCAGGTCGTCGCGGGTTTCTCAAAAGTCTTTGTCGGCGAAATTGTCGAAAAGGGTGCGTGTTCTATCTTTGCTGACTCGTGCGCTGATCTTCCTCTTATAGCACGCGCGGTTCAAGCGCGGCGAGGAGAGACAGGTCCGTTAGCGCCCGACCACCTCCGCGAGGCGTATCGTATGTACCAGGAGGAGACGGGCGCCATAGGAGCTGCGCGTCCTTTGAGATCGAAGAAATTGTTTGTAAAATAGAGTGCACACGAGTTGAATTGAGATTATTTAATAATGTATTTACCAATCGCCCGTGACCGCGTTTCCAACTTGCTTTCCGCCTCTGGTTCCGCGATGCCTGCACTCAAACTCGACGCCCTACCAGCTGATATCCTGCTCCTCATCGTCCCTTTTTAAGGCTGGAAGATATTGTCACTTTGCTCCAGGTCAATAAATCTTTCAACCTGCTCTCACAAGAGCATAGCTTCTGGCTTGAACCTCTGCGTACTACTCAGATCTTACGCCCCATCCCCTGCTCTACGTTCGACGACCTCACCGCTCGCACCACACCAAACCTCAAGCGGCTTGCCCTGCGCGCCATTCGTTTGACGCAGAACTGGAGTCAGCCCGTGCCCCAGATTGTTGGCCCAATAGACACCTTTCGCTGCGGTGTGCACAATAACATCCTGTACCTCCTACCAGGAACGGACGTCGTCGTTTTGTATTCCTTCAACGAAGGGACAGTAATATGCGCAGATGTAAAGACAGGAGTGTCCAGCACGCCAGTGTTTGTCGGTACCCGGATATTCGATGTATCTTCTCCGCTCGAAGAGCCGGCAGGCTTCTCGGTTGGGGCGCTAGTCGCTGGGGGGACAATATGTCGATTGTCGTGCTCAGAGCGACAATACACCCGGAACTAGGCGTAGACGTCGTGCTTATCCGCCCACTCCAACCGGGATACATATACACCGGGATTTTCATGACCTCTTCTGTGGTCGGTGTCCTGCGCGCACCGCGAGATGGATGCATCGAAGTATTGTCCTTAAACCTCCGCAACCCAGAAATTTGCACTGTCATCCTGACGGACCGGGTGAGTGTTCCAGGCGCGGGCCGTGAAAATTTCACTAACGATTTCTACAGCCCCGCCCTGTCGTCCTGGGCTCCACCGTCATCAACGACACGGTGTATTTTATTACTTTACAGGGCACCGACGCGTTCGTGTATGCGTGCCCTCCGCGCCTCCTAGCGTACTCTGAGCCATTGCCCGAGACCGACTACACCATCCAGCGCAGCCACGTAGCGCGCATCCCCCGCCCACCTGACTTCCCCATGTTCCTCCCCTCGATGTCCGACCCCTCGCCCCGCTTCCGCCCTATAACACGCCTCGACTACTGCGTCCTCTCCACCGAGCCCAACCGCGGGCGCAACACTATTTCCGTCGCGCGAAACGTCACCACGTCTACCTCCGGCCGCCAGATCTCGCACTCGCTCGAGATCACGTTCTGGCCGCGCCCCGCTCCCCTCCCCGCTCCTTCGCCCGCCCAAAGCTTGAAGGAGCGGGAGCGCGCGGAGGCGCGGCAGATGCAGCCGGCGCAGACGATCTCCATACCGGGCTCGCTGAGCAACCAGCCGGGCACAACATGGGAGCTGCTCGTCATCGCCAACTCGGGGCTCGCGATTGTGCTTGTGGTCGACCCACCGGAGCCCGAAGTCGATGCAGACGCCGACGCCGACGTTGAGGCCCCTGCTGTGCGGCCGGCGCCGAAGCTGATGATGGCGCGATACGACCCCGTGCTGCACTCCGTCTCACTGCACGAGCTGCGCATTCCCGCCGGCACCGAGAAAGAATTGCCGCACATGGAGCTCAACACAAGGAATATCTCCGCGCTGGCGTTCGACGATCATTCTGGGTATGTCATTGTGGTGACAGTACACAATGTGCTGCATTGTATTCCGTACGCGTAGCGTGTAGTTAGAGGTAAGTCGACGTTTCCTCGATGTACGCGGTATTGACTAGAGTTTGCAGATAGATACTTATATATCCAGGGAAAGGAAGCTAATGTATTCTGTGGACGAGAGCCAGTCAGGCCCACATCGTCCCAGGTCATATAGACCATGCACGATATCCTAGACTCAAACAGAAGTCAGTTTTCTAAATGGATTTGATCTCTTGAGTACCCTGCAATCCCTGTGGCAACTGCGACCCTGTCAACTTTAAACTCCAGATGCCGATCTGAATACGCTCAGCGTGAGATGAATTTTCGGGACGTGGAAATAAAGCGAAACGACTGTCCTTTTCTCCAAACACCGCAACTTTCCAAAGCAATGAAGCGCGGGTTCCTGAAGAACGCCAAAGCCAATGGGCCCAGAAAATCTCCAGGTAGGTTGAACATTTTATACACCAGCTTATAGTTATTCGTCAGTTCAAGAGCAAAGCGTGTCTCGTCACAATCCCGATTTCGCTACTACCAACAAGACCGGGTCCAAGGCCGTTGTCGTGTCCACGCAGTCTCTAGAAGCAGCCACCCATCGAGTGCTCGATTTTCAGTTCTCCGACGTCTGTCGGCTTTATTCCGCCGACCCACTCATCGTCCTTGCGGATCCCAGGCTTCGCTCCTCCTCCTACTTTCTATATCTGCCATCCAAAAACGCGAACATAGTTTTTATCGATTCTCTCGACGGCGTGCAAGCCATGTCCAACTGGCAGGTATTGAAGGAACCTTGTCCTCCTCACCCCGACCCGCCCTTCATCATCCGCCCCAGCGGCTCGAAGGGCCTAGGCATGTTCGCAACACGCGCCCTCGCTCGTGGTTCGCTCATCATGCGCGAGCGCCCCGTCTATGTCTCGCACCCCAGTCTCTCGATCTCTGCCGACCAAAAACACCTCTTCTACACTTCGGTAATCGCCGGCCTCTCCCCCGCCGCACAGGCCGCCATCACTTCGCTGCGCAACGTGCATCCCGAGACGCCCGACGTCGGGCACATACGGGGAATCATCCTCACCAACGCGCTCAGCACCAAGGTCCCACACGCGCCCGACGGGCCGCTTTTCACTGGGCTCTTCGAGCACCTGTGTCGCGCGAACCACGACTGCACGCCGAACGCGCATTATGGCTTCTGCACGCAGACCTTCAGTGGACGGTTGTTCGCCGTGCGAAGCATTGCAGAGGGGGAGGAGATCACGATTGGGTACACGGACCTGATGGCGAATGGGGCGGCGAGGAGAAAGGACTTGAAAGCAAAGTTCCGGTTTGTGTGCGGGTGCAAGACGTGCTGCTTGCCGCCGGCGCAGGCTGCTGAGAGCGATGCGCGACGGGACGCGATCGGAGAGTATTTCGCCAAGATGAAGGATAAGGACAGACTCCCAGAAGTTGGATCACTGGAACGCGTGAAGGAGCTGCTAGCGTGGGCGGAGGAGGATGGGCTGGTAGAGGCTGCGTCGATCCTGGGAATCTCGGCGATGCGGCTGGCACGAAGGACGAAGAACTATTTAGAGGAGCTGAAACTCATGATAGTCTCCCTCAACTACCTCCGCGCGGTGGAGGGGAGCGAGTCACCCGGTTTTGCAACGCTTGCCAGGAGACAGGGCTTGAACTCGAAGCAATTGGCGGCCATATTGGACAACAGCACTCCCGAGACGATCGATTACAGATTTTTTGAAGGCTTGTTGGCGGCGCAGGGGAGCCGCTAAGTTGATCCAGAGATTCTAGTTCTAAGTTGGTTCTAAGTTACCACGGAATGGAAATATCTACGTCTACGACCTTCTCTTTGTCCAGAACTAATACTGAAGTCAGATCTGAATATGCAACAGGAAAAGAGCACCTACGCTGCCTCTGTTTCGCCCTCCATCCCCACTGCTTGTACGATTGCGGATCCGCAATCCAGCCCGCAAACTTGGTGGCCCGCTCGGGGTCCTGCCCAACACACAAATCGACAACCTTTTGGGCCCACTCACGGAACCGTGGCTCGTCGCCCAAGACCGCGTAACTCAGCGCGATCTCCTCCATAAAAGGTACTTGAAGGCCGTAGAGCCCCTCCTGTTCGATGAGGTCCAGCGCGCGAAGATTGGAGACAATGATCGCGTCGTCCGTGCGGCACATGTCCGTCGACCATGGTAAAAAGCGTGGATGGAGGTGCCTCCAATTGCGCAGTTCGATGCGCGCGGCGTCGCTGCGCGCAACAGCATCTGCGTCGGGGAGGTCGCAGTGCACGCACATGCACTCGAAGCCGTAGCGTGCAAGCTGGGCACGGCGCTGCGCGCGGGGCGCGAGCACATCGATGTACTCGTTGTGGATTTCTTCGCCTGCACGGACGGGGCGCAGGGCATACATGGTGGCGGAGAACGAGCTGAGGTCCCACTTGACCGCAGAGTTGAGGCCACAGCTGGTGAGAAGTGTGGGTCAATCAATGGCGGCGCAGGCGGAAATGTGAAAGGATACTGAACGTGTGGTTTGCGCGGCATATGTGGGGAAATATTCCGCCGTAATCCTGCAAGGCTGCCAAGGGCGGAACGGGCAGATCTATCTGGACTGCGTTCGTCAAGGCGATCCCTTCGACGACAGGGGACTCCGACAGAGGCTTGATATTAGCCAAAGCCAATAGATTATCTCGAGAAATTTGGGAGATTCGGGGAAGAAGTGCATCGAAAGCTTCCCTTTTCCAAGGAGATCCACCGACAAGAGACGGTCCAGGGACGACGGCCACAGGTTGATCGACTAAGATGACACCGCCAGCAGGGATATCTCGAGCAGCAAACATGCCAGCGCCCTTGATTCCTGCATCCGCAACATAAAAAGCCGGAGGGGCGGGACTTTGTGGTGGTTTGAGCAGCTCTCGGGGAAGCAGAGGAACAACGGGGGCGTCGAGGAGCATCGCGCAGGCAGTTACGGTCGATGAAGAACCCCCATCCGAGATCGGGGCATTTTCAATGACAAAAGCTTGCGTTCCACAAGTCCAAGGTGTTGTACTGTCCCCGCAGCCTGAGCCTCCCATCGACAACAAGACTTAGACAGTTTTGCGAGAAGGAAATCGATCACGGTCACTTGATCTCAAGGTTTTGCCAGACTATCACTACGACGCGATTCAGCGCGATTCCTCCTTCCCGTTCAACGTCCTCAAGGACCAAGTCGCTGCCTAAGTCTCTTGCTCTCCTTCGCGCCCTTAAATAACGCTGGACCTCACAGCCTCCTGTTCTTCCTCAAACGACTTTGCTTTAACCATCCTTAGGACCTTCGTCTAAAGTTTTTGCCTGCTTTAGCACATTGGAGAATAAGGACCCCCTATGCAGCCAACTCGGTTCGACTCAAACAAATTTGCTTCAACCACTCTTACGACCTTCGCCTAAAATCTTCGCAACCATCAGCACACTGGAGAAGGAGAATACCCTACGCAGCCAACTCGTTTCAAGAAAACAACTGGCCAACAATAAACCCAAGAAATCGACCCCGAAACCGATCATCCCCAATAATAGTACATGCTTCTCGCAGTCTCAGAAACGTTCGCAGACGTTCGGTACGCCGATATTCGATGTCGTCAACCTGGCGCTTCGGGCGCAGTGAAATCTGGACATGTTTTTCGTCGGCAGGCTTTCCGCTCTTGATGGTTTAGTCCTCGGAATCGACAATGGTCGCACTACAATCCCCCTCGTCTTCCCTTGATTTGAAACAGTCTTGGATTTGTTCTGAAGCCAAGGACGCTTTGTCCTCTATAGGTAGTTTATAATACAACAAATTCAATTGCGCACTCGAAGGCACCAAATTCAAGAAATGAGACATCGGAAAGCGATGAGGAACCAAGAAATCAAGAAGACGAAGTCGATGCAACTGGTGTACCGTCGTCGTTCACCTCTTCGATCGTTGCCGACTTGATGTGTTCAACCACCTCCTCGGTTTCCTCATTGCCATGGGTCTTCTTCTCGGCCTTGTTCAAAAAGCCTGGGCTTGGTGAGGACAGAAGATCTAAAACAAAATATCGGCTCGCGCACCCTTGAGCTTTTTGTTATTGGCCCGTTCACGTTCCTTGTCAATCGCGCGTAGCCTCGTGAGCTCAGCGTCAGCCAGAGCCGCATCTGGGAAAGAATAAATAAGTCGCCAAGTCCGTCGGAGAAAGGAAGTAAGATGGATACCTGCTGTGCTCTTCGATTTCAGATCTTCGAGCAGTTTTACTGCTCGCTCGAAGTAGCCCTGCTCTGATAGAGCTTTGGCTTTTCGGAACATGGCCTTGTAATTGTTCTCGTTTTTGGCCAGAGCCTATGCGAGGCGTTTAAATAGAACAACCACACGCCAATAACAACCGACCTTGTCTGCCGTTTCGAGTGCGCGTTTCCAGTTTTTGTTCTTCAGATGGCATGCGGACATGTTTGCATAGATCTTCTCTACAATATCATCAACCTGCACCGGAAATCCGGAAATCAACAATTAAACGGGACAGAGGATCGATAAAATAAAGACCTCGGTCTTCTCCTTCGCTTTGACCTCGGCCGGTGTTGGTGTTGATGAGGACGAAGCGGCTGGCGGCGGCGTCGAGGAACCCATTCCCATGCTCTGAAGGGCGTTCCTAACCAATGCGTAAGTCCACCAGATGAGCGCCGGGAGAATCGCCACAATCTCACTTATCCAACCCCAGAAGGTACATCAAAGACTTGGATAGACCGTTCAATGCGCTGAAGAACGAAATTCACGAATAATTACCCCATGATATGCCATCAGAGCTAAATATCCAAGCCTTTATTTAATCGAGAGTCAACGGAGAATTTCAAGAGTAGCGCGCTCACCTTCTGAGATTTTACCTTCCTTGAAAGCCTGGTCGGCGATCTCCTTCTTCTCTTTTGCTATGGCCACTTTTTGGGCGGTAGTCGTAAAGTCAGCCATATCGAATATCAGTTCAGCACTGGAAACGCGTCGAAAGCAAGAGTAGAGTCAGGCTGTCGTATGGGCGGCTTTTGTTCTACGTTGAGGCTGTGCGCTGCGCCTGTTTGCCAAAAGCTTCGATCCCGCCACAAGTTCGCGCGAATTTAAACTCACAAGAAATATCTTTTGTCCTTCTTCGCTATGGGTCTCATCGGACACGTCGTCGGCGGGGCCGTATTCGGACTCACAGCTCGATTCTGGCAACTGGGCATCCTACGGAGACCAATGATGGAAAGTGCGCACATACAACTGACCCCATGTATCGACCGCTGAGCATCGATTTGCAGACCCGGCGGGGCACGCCGCGTGCACTGTAGCTTTCGCGGGTGCGGGGTACTATTGGTGGCAGGCGACGGTGTACATGAAAGGTGTGCTGGCAGAGAAAGAGGCGGCGCTGCGACTAAAGCGAACGGCGGAGAACGATATGCGGCTTGAGAAAGCCCTCAATGAAGAGATACCGCAACCCATATGACTCAGTGTGGGGAGTATTGTATGTTCCCGTTCTCATCGTACTCTCGCAGGCCTAAGCGTCTTATTGCAGAAAAGCGGATTTGTATGGCACGAGAAATAATAGCGCGTTCTTCGGCGAATAAACACTCTAGCGGAACGCACCACGGGTGCCTCCGACCCCCCCCGTCTCCGTTGAAACGGAGTTTGTGGATGACTCGGTCAGCGTGCAGGTCCGTGCACGCCACTGTGGGACATCTAATACAATTGCTATCCTCGATAATTACCTTGGTCCCATGCTGAACGGAACACTTGCAACCCGCCTGTGACCGAGCGCTTTTCAGGCCCACATCTATCCGTCTCCCAGTTCTCTTCTATTTTGGACCAAGGGTCTGCCCGACTATTTTGGATGGACGCGAATCTATCTGTCATCGCTTCAACAGACCTGATCATCTTCCGTCTGCAAAGATGAACAGAGGGTCGTCGACATCTTACAGAACTCTTCTTCACATTGCACAAACGTTCAAATACCGCATCAATGTCATTGAGCCACGAGGCGGGCGGATCCGTAAAGTCGCATCCCTGCACTAAGACCGGTAACCAGATATCTATACGCGTATGTGCATTATATTCACAGTCAGTCACTATTCGATGTCCGTCCATACAATTATACGCTAACCTGAAGCACGAGCGTCGAGGACAATAACCGCACCGGGACCCAAAATTCGAATTCGCACCGCGTAGGAAAATAGGTAGGTGGGGAGGTAGACGTAGATATGTGACAAGAAACGAAAACAAGAGGGAGAGCAGGCCAGTGGATCTCTATAATTAGGGTAAGTATGTGAATGGGAGATGAAATGAGGGAGTACGGAAGATGGGAGATGGATGTGCGGAACGAAATTCGAGAAAAGGGTGGGCGATGGTGTTATTACGACATTTTTTTTTTGGGGGGGGGTCATGGTGGTACAGGCTCGCTAGGCGAGCCGATCCGCGGGCGATAAAAATGCAGGTAGAAGTAGAAGAACAGAGCAGGAACGGAAGACAGGGCCGAAGGCATGAGTATTTTGCATGTGCCGTTGGTGGTGCGAAGGGGAAGGGACACGAAGGAGTGTGTGTGTGTGGTGACGCCTCCATACACGGCCAAAGGGCGTCGAAGGGCGTGTACGAAGGGCAGCTATCGAAAGTCCACGGGAAAGGGCGCGGTTAGAGCGCAATGCATGTTGGATGGATGGTGAATGGTGGGTGGGGGATGGGGGATAGTGTTGATATAGATGGAAACGAAATGGATGAGATGCGAAACACTGGTAGTACAGAGACAGATGAGGCGAGATATCGGAAAAATGAGATGGAAACAAAGAGTGTATGCGGGCGTGGATATATATCCATCGGCACGGTGGGAGGGAAGCCGAGATGAGAGATATTAGTCGAGTGAGTGTGGTGGCGCGGTTTGTCGCAGAAGAGATGAGGTTTTTGGCTAGTAAAAACAGTAGACAGGTGAAGTCGGATTTCTGGTGATGACAGATGGGATAGTGGTACTGGTGTGGGGTTGGTGATACACGAATATACACTGTTGCACAATCCTTCCTCCGGCGGAAGGGTAATTAGTACTCCGCTAATATCTTGAAATGCAGTTTTCGGTTTCTACTGCAGCTGGAACGCGCTCCCGAGACTGCGCTCCTCTTCGCATTCTTCCATGTCGGCCTCGTGGCCGTCTTCCCCAACAGGAGGAATGAGACTCCCAAATGAAATTCTCCGCGCGGGAGGCAATCTCCGTACCCTCCTGAGCGTCCTCACCTTCTCCGTGGCCTGGTACGGCAGAAGGGGCGGAGCGGCGGATAATGTGAGCGGTGCCGTGACCGGCGTCTCCGGGTGTGGCGCCGACGAAGGCAAACGAGGTAGCTCGGCGCCGAGTATGCTCGGGTTTCTTTGAACATTCATCCCCTTCGGACGCTCGCGGCTGAGTTTAGTGGGATCGGCGACGGACTCCGATCCTTTCGCACTAGCCTTTTTCCTTGTAGTCCTCTTGAGAGGCCCGTTCTCTTCGGTGGACACCGCCTTGCGTGTGCGTCCTGACGAGTCGGGCGACCGGGTTGCCGACGAAGGAGAGGACGGCGAGGGCGAGGGCGAAAGAGGCGGAGACCCAGGGCCGGGGCTCAACACCCTCGCCTTCTTGGCGCGACGCGTCCGGATTTTCTCTTCCTCGTCAGACGACGGGTAAGGGGCGGCTAGGTCGTCCTCAGGCATCTTGTCGCGAGCCTCCTGGGCAAGCGCACCGAAAGACGGGGCGCGCTTGACCGGTTTCCGAGGTGTTGGCAGCGAAGGACCGCAAAAAGATTCAGAGCGGCGAACGCGTTGGACTCGGGGATCGGCGGCAATAGGCGGGAGCCCCCCAACGCTGCTGATGCTCATCCTCGAAGAGCTCGAAGCGGAAGTAATGGAGGCAGAGCGGCGGAGGAGGTGAGGACGGGAGCTGGCAGCAGGAAGGGACGGGAGCGTGGCGGAGGAGAGAGTGGACGAGCTTGGAGTCGACTCTCTTATTAATGAAGGTACCTGAGTAGGCCTGGGAGGAGAAGAAGATCGGCGCCGGACTTGGCTTCGGGAATAGGGATGAGAGGATGCATTGGGGATAAATCGGTCAGCCTTCTGTAAACGCGTCGAAAGGCTGGGAATAGGACGGAGGTAAGTAATGGGGAATGGTGGACAGAGGGGTATGGACAGACCGATTGATGTTATCATTATCCAGAGAGTCCGAGGTATCAAGAAAGTCCATACTGGACTGTCGGTAGAGCGGACGTCTGCCAAGCCCGAGGCCTGTCCTGCCGATGCCAATGTTGGTAGTCTGCTGGAGGACGTCGCCCTCGGCAAAATACGACTCGGAGCAGTCCATAGCGCTCTCTTCAGGGATGGTTTTCCTGGGCTTGCTGTCCTCTTCTGCGATGGTGCGGGCGAGCTCGATGAGCTTGACGCGAGTCGCGCGCAGAGAGTGAGGCCAATCCTCTCCTTTTGCCTGGGTCACACCACGGGCAATCTTATCAAGGAGATTGGACGGGGGAATGGGGCCATTGAAAGGCGTCATTAGATGCGGGGGGAGGGCATCCAGTGTCTAGACGCGACGCGATGAATGAGCATACAAGACCGGGAAAAAAGACAGACGGACTCTTCTGAGGAGGCGAATCTGGTCTGGCTTCCAATCATAGTCGAGGTCGTCGACCAGGTCCTGATTTGAACTGTTCCAGCTGTCGGTGCTCTTTCTGTTTGCGGCAAAAAAGATAGAAGAGCAGGTGGGGGAGCCGCTGCTTCGGGGAGTGCGGGGAGAAGTAACGAGGGATAAAAGAGAAGACTTGCGGCGGGGGAGCTGGGGGTGGGGGAGGACAATGGAGAGCGGGGTGAGACCGATTGTAGGGCGGCGGGGCTGCATAGGTTAAGAAGAAGGAGAGAACGAAGGAATAGTAGTCAGAAGAAGGCGAGTGTTAGTGGTGGGTTATACGATATTGACGCGTATGGGGGCAGGAGGTAACCCTCACTTTCAAACTCCGACCCACGCGCCTCCGATCGTGACGCAAATTCAAATCGGATATTTACCTCCGTCCGTCTTTCTCTCATTTGTTCCGTGGTTGTCTCTTCCTTCCCCAACCCATCCGTGCCAATGCTTATATCCTGTTTCCTGTCCTCTTTCACCCCCTTCCCCAATCCCCAACACGTTCTCTCTCCTTGCCTCGTGTATTGCCTCGTGTCTTTGCGGTGTGACACTGGCGTCACAGATGGAATAACTCTCTCGTAACGTCACTCGCGCGGAACTAGACCAACCAAGATTCAGCCATCTCTTCATTAACCATCACCGTTCCGTTTCCAGGATGCTTCGATTTCGCGTTACTCTGATGGTAAGAAAATAACATTCAGGGCAGAACTACTACCGGCCATCCTATGTTTTTTTTCCTATCCATATCGCTACGCGAGTCGGCGACAAGTCCACGCGCAACACACGTCGCCGGAGGCCGAATATATTCCAATATATTGAAAACCCCTGGAGACCTGGCATCTGCTCTGCGGACTCATCACCTTGCCAGCGTTAGCGCTTAACTTTCCCTCACATCTGGAACAGTTGGACCCGCTGGGGCTGCTGGCCTTCTCGAGTTAATTCCCGGAACTGTATCCATCGGCTGCTGCCGAAAATGAGAGCAATGGAGATCAACTTGACGGTGTTGAGTCGTCGACAAGATCTCTCATGATCCACGGCCGCCACGCAAAATAGAAGTCCGTCAGTTTTGTGTGCTGGAAAACATCCCGCGCACACCGTGTGGACAAGGCTATATTCAGAACTTCTGCGGTTTCGAGAGCACGTCAAAGTCCTGGACAACCATGGTCGGACGCCGTCCTCCTCCGCCGACGAAATCAAAAAAATCTGAGTGCAATTTTAAACTCTTTAGCTCCAAGCGGACGGTAAGCGTTACTTACACTGCCAACCAGATGTTAACTGGAAATCAGGAAAATTCTGATCGATGGAAAAGAGCCGCACATTCGGTGGAATTCCACTGGTCGGCAAATCACTGGACACCAGCGAGAGGCCGGATCATGCCCAAGAAGGTAATAGCAAATGTAAATGACCGCCAAAAGAACCGAACCTGCGCCCAAAAAACGGATGAAGATATGGAACATAGTCCATACCAACTGCGCCGCCAGGCCGATGGCATAGAACACACCGGCGCCCTTACAGCCTGTGGCAGCCTGACTGCGGCTCCAAGAAACACATGCCTTGGGTCTGGGTTTCCGCCATCCACCCAAGTAAAGATGTTATATGGAGTTTCAAGACCCTCAACAAATGAGGTTACAGAGGTCAGCAATAAATATATCCGAACACCTTGGTCCTCAAATTCTAAGTGCTCAACGCAATTCTCTCAAGTCCCGGTCCGTCGCTTTCACTACGCCCTTGATGGTATCATTTCGTCCGCATGGTGATATTGCCGGCCGCTGGAAATTTGAAGAATTTGCCACTGGGTTCCAGCGATTTGCCGACCAGTGGAATTCCACTGAATTTCCACCATCTTTTCAGGGATCTGGCACTGGGTTTCGGTAACACGTGTTTTCCTGAATTCCAGTACCCGTCCGGTTGGCAGTGTAGACGAACAAATCTTTCTCGTTCCAGATCGGAATGTGATGTTTCTCCCTCTGATAGACTTTAAGCATCATCTTAGTCTCAGAAGCCCCCACATTAGTTCCCGCGAGCTCTCGACTCGGCGCCACACTTGATTGCGAGCAAGCGTGACTTGAGCGTGACAGGAATCTCGTGACCGCGTAGCACAGATCAAAGCTCAACAAACAACCACGACGTTGTTCAATTTCAACAAAACTCGGAGAGCGACAGACGCCACTTGCACGCTATCACCATGTCCCTCAAACCTCGGCTCACGTTGAAATTGCTGCAAAAATACTACGCAACCGTCAAGGATCTGGGGTCGTATCTGCCTGAAATTCTAGACCAAGTACTACCGGTTCCCATTGGCCCCTCGAATGGAGACTCTGTCGCGTATGCGAATTTGCTCTCCACAACCGTCATTGGGTTAAGGTCGGAGGAGAACACCCCGCGGCGCTTGCCCTACGCGCCTCCTATGTCAGATATGCGCGAGGTTCTCCATTTCACCAGACCATTACGTGCCACCACTGAACAACACGGCAGGTCATAGAAAGAGGGATAGAAAAACTCCTTAGAGCCCCCGGAAAAACCTCGCGACAGAATGTCATTACGGCTGGATATCTTCTCGTACGTCGCATACCTGTGTAGCCGACAGACATTGATCGCCTTCATCCATGCTCGCGTGCACAGGACGACCGAAAGCAGCAAAGAAATATTAGCACGGTTCTGTTTAACAACCATGTAAACACCAACATCACCGCGCTCCAAGCACCCGAGTGGGAGACGCTTCTGCAGCGGTATGTCATAACGCACCGTTTAGAAGAAAATTCAGTTCATTCTATCCGCGCCCAGAATTGGCACGGATGCGATGCTGCACCTTCTCACCGACACCAGTCTCTTTGTCGCACTGCCGAATGGCTGTCTCTGCCAACTCGTCGGTGAACCCATAGTGTACATTCATCTCGAAAACCTACAGCTTTTTACTGCGGAGCCACCCCCCAAGCGGCCCGCGAAGCGCCCGCTTCCGTTATCTGAGGATGGTCTCCGCGGACCTGCCAAGCGAGCAAAATTGTCCAAGGGTGGATTTTCCGGGGCTGCTCCTGGGACTAAAATCCACGAGTATGTTTTTTTGCTCACTTCTGTGGATTGCGTCTCATGGTATATAGGGTACCTCCCGCGAAAGTTCTCTTGGTGCGCGCAAGACTGTTCTACGGACGCGCCATGTTGCAGTGGCATTCCAAAGAGATCGCCGTTGGTTTGCCACCAAAACGTAATGATTTATCTTGTTCTCTCTCTGCATTTTTTCACATGCATATTTTTTTTCTGCCACAAAGATATCCTCAATCGTTTGAATCCACCACAGCCGAAAGCCAACATTCCTGAGCCATACGCGGATCCCGATCCGCGGAAGCAAATGGACGACGCGCGCCACTTAGCGAAATATGTGTTCGCGCGGCAGTATGGCCTTGCAAGTGCGTTCAAGTTCCAGACGGGGAAGTACGAGTCCTTCAAGATCCCCAACTTCGACGACAGAGAGCATGCAATTAAGGTGAGTCTTTCTGTCAGAATTTACCGAGTATGCTCGTAAACAAAACTTTTACGTTTAGGGGCCGTTCAAAACTCCGCGAAGACTGAAAGAAGTCATTCCGTTATTGGAAAAGCTCCTTTGGCGGCATGGGAAGTGCGGGTACAAACAGTTACGCGACCATGCCTGCCCATCAAAGGTATTTCTCCGTTTAACCTGCCCGCTCATCACGTCGATCTCTTTCCATTAGGTCAAAGCGCTCCAGCGGGAGGAGGTCGATAGCAGTGGTATTCTTGTGCGCCGTTTTTTTTGAAAAATTTCCGAGGCGTTCTCACCGGTGGTGTTAGGAACTTATTTCAGAACATTCCTCCTCGGCCCCTCGCACGCAAAAGTCTGTGGTAACCAACGACATCTCACTCGACTCCGAAGGAAACTCCGTGTTACCTGCCGGACTCACGCAGGCGGCGTTGCACGCGAAGACGAAGCCGCGCTTCGTCGAGTATTCATGTAGCCATATTGAGGTTCCAGGCGCGTTACTTGCGCGCGGAATCGACACTGACGCGCCACTCAGGTGTACCGATATGCTGTATTGGTCACAAAGGCCGTCATCCCAAAAGTTTTTTGGGGCTCAGAAACCAACTTCAAGCATGTCCTTCGGCGTGAGTGCTTCATGCGCAGGCTTTGCGGTGCTCGAATTTATCCCGCATTTAACGCAGATGTCAAGAATTTCATTGCGTGCCGCCGGTATGAGAGCTTGTCACTGCACCATATTGTGCAAGGCTTCAGCACGTCTGCATGCGAATGGCTCATGCCACCGGGGAACGGTGAACGGCAGACAAGGGTGCCTGTTTCGGACGCGCTGAAGCGCCGGGAGCTTCTCGAAGATTTATTGTTTTGGTACTTCGATTCCTTCCTGCTGCCGCTGCTGAAGGTCTGTTTCCATTTTGCGCGTATTCCGTTTAATATTCTCACGCCTCAATGAAAAAGACTACGTTCTATGTGACGGAATCATCTGCCCTTCGCAATCATGTCTTGTACTTCCGTCAGGACGACTGGGAATTTCTTTGTGCACCGTTGATAGCACGTTTAACGAGCGCTACATTCGAGAAGATTTCAGAGGTAAATATTTCAGCCTCATTTTCAGATTTTTTCTCGGTGCTTACATCCTACAGACTGAAGCGAATCAGGTTCTCCGCCAACGCAAACTGGGATACTCGTTCATTCGTCTGCTGCCGAAAGAGACAGGCGTTAGGCCCATTGCCAACCTGAAGCGCAAAGGGTCGGCGAAGGATGTAGGGTGTCTCATTTGGCGTAAGATATCTGATTGACCTTTGGTAGGGCCAATCTATCAATCAAATCCTTCAAGCTGCATTCAAGATTCTCACCTACGAACGAGTGAGCATGACAGACGCGCATATGACCTGCCATTCCGACGTCTATCACCAGGACACCCGCCCACAGCTCTTCGGGGCGTCAGTGTTTAGCACTAACGATGTATACGTTCGGCTGAAGCAGTTCAAAGCGCGGCTACCTCGGGACAACGGAGGAAACTTGTACGATTTTCAGGTTCATTCCCGTGGCCGAGTGAAACTGATTCTTCGCCAAGGCCGAAACTTTATTTTGTCAAAGTCGATGTGCAGGCTTGTTTTGATACGATCTCACAGAATAAGCTGCTGGAGATCCTCCGCGAGCTTATTTCAGAGGTACAGTCTTGCAGTAACCGAAACAATCCATCTCATTCGACTGGCGCAGGATGTGTATATGATCCAGCGATATGGCAAGGTGGCGTCCGAGGCAGGAAATGTTAAACGAAATTACGTGCAGAGAGCGATTCCGGATGGTAAATGCCCCTTCGATTTACACTCCTGGACCGCTGACAGCGATGAAGATGAACATCCCCACTTTTTGAAGGTCGCCACAGATCTCGCCAAGGTTTTACACAACACAATATTTGTAGACCAGGTAGGTGTTCCACACCTTCTCCGAGCTTCGAATAATCGGCCGTGCTCTTTGTAGGTGCACTATACCCGACCTGAAAAGGACCAAATTCTCCATCTTCTCGAAGACCACATCACGGACAACATTGTGAAGGTAACTTAAGCTTTAGGCGACGCCAACGTAACTCATGGTTCTCTGTCTAGATCGGTGAGGACTACTACCGGCAAACGATCGGGATTCCGCAGGGTTCTGTGCTTTCGAGTATTCTGTGCTCCTTTTTCTACGGGGATCTGGAAAAGCGGTTCGGGAAATTCCTGAATGACCCGAATAGCGTTGGTGTTCGTCAGTGGCATCGTGCCGTCTCTCACTCTCTGTACAGGTTCTCTTGAGGCAAACGGACGATTACATGTTCATCACCGCCAGCCTCTCGCAGGCAAAAGGATTCCTCAGCATGATGAATAAAGGTGTGTGCTCCGTGACGCCGGAGAAGCCGACCAAGACCTTGTCTAGGCCATGAAGAATATGGGTGCTTCATCTCGACGGACAAGACCCTCACAAATTTTGATTACGACGAGCACTTGAACTCTATTCCACACGAACGAGGTAGGAGCACTTCTGTTCGCTGTCCAACCAGCCAGCTGACATCTGCGAGTAGGTTTTCCGTGGTGTGGATATGTAATCGACGCACGAGATCTTTCTGTCTCGGTCGAATACAGTAGATATTACGGAAACGGTGGGTGAAATTCCCTTTACGGTGGGCAAGAGCTAACTCTTAACCCTCAGACCTGAATACTACTTTGACCGTCAGTCGGGGACGGCGACCTGGAGCTGCCTTTCGACACAAAATGCTACAGTCAGTCGCAGAAGCCATTGGTCTCCCTTGTACTAACGAGATCTTGTTTAGACTCGCCAAAGCCAGAAGCCACATCATATACAACGATTCTAATTTGAACTCGCTCCACGTCGTCTATCTAAACATCTACCAAAATTTTCTTCTTTCTGCAATGAAGATGAATGCCTATATTCGGGACTGGGGTCTGGACACAAGTAAACACACGTCTTTTCTTCAAGGTGAGTCATGTCCTTTTTCTTGGCCAAATGTTCATCTGCTTTGAAGACGTTGTC
The DNA here is from genome assembly GCA_014925785.1 of Mycena galopus ATCC 62051. NCBI lineage: Eukaryota > Fungi > Basidiomycota > Agaricomycetes > Agaricales > Mycenaceae > Mycena > Mycena galopus. Next base: position 7,498 of record WIQG01000834.1, on the reverse strand, counting down.
CACCAAATGATCAGTTATTGCTTGGCAGCGATTCGGAACAGGTCTTCTACTCAATTTACCAAAACCCATGGCGGAAAATCTGAAATACAGAAGACTGCTGTCACTTGGTACGCGCTTTCATCCATTTCGTTTCTTTGATTAAAGAAACGGTAGGCTGGGAATGCACGCTTTTCATGCTGTTTTGTCACAGAAGCCTGCAAGATACTCCTCGTTGCTGAGGATACTGCAATTCTTTCTCGCACGGCCCCTCCACCGCAGATACGGTCGTCGTTTCAAGACGCTGGTTCGACAGGGACTGGAAGAACTGGCCCCTATCTCAAAGGGTATCCACGACTGATGTCATTTGTCATCCCCGAAATGGCCGACACGTGCTTTGGCTGTGCAATCGCGATTCGGAAATCAAATGTTCTTACGGTCGGCTACCCGGTCTATCTTTGCCTGTCACTTCCCTCGCTCCTTCACAACTCCCTCCATGTCGACGTTCTACACACTCAAGGCGACGAAGAAGAACGGCGAAACATTTGACTTCGCCGAGCTCAAGGGCAAGACGGTCCTCATCGTCAACGTCGCTTCTGCCTGGTACGATTCCTCAACCTTGCGGTATCCATCTAATCGCGCCCATCCATAGTGGTTTCACTCCGCAGTACAAAGGTGCGTGCATGCGTACACTTGACCAACTGTCTTCTGACTGCTGTGTAGGGCTGCAAGCTCTGTACGAGAAATACAAGGACCAAGATTTCACGATAATTGGATTCCCGTGCAACCAGGTATGTCCCGACCATGTTGCGTAAATTTCGGCTATAAATGAGCCCGATAGTTCGGCGGGCAGGAACCGGGCACCGACGAGGAGATCGCGACCTTCTGCCAGGTCAACCATGGTGTAACGTTCCCGCTCATGAAGAAGTCGGAAGTGAACGGCGACCAAACCAACGAGGTCTACAAATGGTTAAAGTCTGAGAAGGCGGGGATTCTGGGCCTTGCGCGTATCAAGGTATGTTTTGCTTGTGGTTTTTTCGTCGAGTCTATACTAAACTCTGATAGTGGAATTTCGAGAAGTTCCTCGTTAACAAGGAGGGTGTTGTCGTGAACCGATGGGCGTCCACTACAACTCCCGAGGCCATCGATGCCGAGGTCAAGAAGATCGTTTAGTTCGACGAAGGTGATTGCAAGCATATAATTATATCTAAATGGAAATAGCATCCGTGTACCTCATCAATCTTTGACGGGAATTAGACCCAAGAATTATACTACATAGAACGTTCAACGAACAAGTGCGACTTCAAGCGAATTCAAATTGGGGCAACAGACATCATATTTTACCATCGGCAAGTGGTTACACGAAACTTGCCAGTACAGTCAAATTTAAACCACATGCGATACGAAACCGGCCAGCCCTCCTCCGCAATGATCCTCTTGGCACAATCAATGAGGCCTAAATAGGAGTCCAAGGATTTTTGAGCTGATATACTAGACCACCACATTGTCAAAGTGGACGGAAACTGGACCACGCTTCATCGGTGCCGACAGGCGGAACTAATGGCACAGTTTCGATGGGCTGTGCTACCACCGCTGAGGATTCTAGGATTCTCGACAGGGTGAACAACCTGTTCGGTCAGTTTTCAATCTTGCACAGCAGATTCGAGGTCGGAAACGGTAGAATAATATTGGCCGTGGGCTTTTTTATGAAGCAGTGAACCCAGGGATCTGGAAAATGGTCCAGGTTAAACCGCGCAATATTAATCAACTAAAAAATCAGAAAACAAGTGTCTAGCCTGTCAGTCTGGCCAACATCTTTCAAGCGGTACCAGCCTCAGGGGTGCCCAGAGGGCACCTCTCGAATAATATTGGCCGCGGGCATAAGTAAGTACTTAGCAGGAAATTTAAACGCGATGTGGAATTGATCAAATACGTCGTCACCAAACTCCTGACCATGTCGGAACCGTTATCCGTGCCAGAGGCAATGTCCATCCTTCGTCCTATGGAACAGAATTTGGCCAGGCTGGATCTACCTGCATACTCTCGCTCCAACGACGATGATGGGACGGATGATAGGATGTCGCAGAAGTGGCTCGACAGCCTTGCCTCACTGCTCGTCGGATGTTCGCCGAGTTCACCTGGTAAACGAGTCTGTGCCGTATCACTGTCCCTCCTCCAGTCGAGTTGTATCGTGACGACGGCCTTCAATGTCGCCCCCCAACGTACACAAGATGTGACCACGCTCATTCACTCCATCTGGAACTGGATGAAAGAAGCATCGGTTATGCCAGAAGAAGATTCAGATAAAAATGTAGAGCTTTTCAAAATTATCTTGGAGGCATCACTGGATAGGATGAGGCGACGGATGAAGGTCAAGGGTAAAATTTTGGAACCTCTGATTAGGTTTACCGACGTACGCTACGTTTAAAAGCATATTTGTTTCGAATGTTGCTAAATACCTCACAGGACGCGGAAGATAAGCTCACGGAGCCACAAAAGACGTTCTTGATGAAGGCTCATGCTATGCACGTCGAGATGCTCCAGCGATTAGGTCCCGATGTCAAGAAACCTGACTTGCGCATGGCTTCACGAGCATTTCGCTATTGGGTCAGGGCTTACGAGGCCGCGAAGTCAGAACTCCAAGATTTGTTTTGGCTCCGTCCCTTTGAAAGGCAGACGGTGAAATGTACGTCATCCGCTCTCCGGGATCGACAACAGCCACCTTACACAATATTCGCAGCGGGAGATAAAGTGCCCTCGCTGGTGCGTTACATGGAGAAACTACAGACACCATACAGTCAATATGTCCTCATCCGCAAAGCGGTTCGCAAGTCTTTCATGCGCGACGCCTTATCCATCCCTCTCCATGTCAACGTGCTTTCATCGCCAGACCCAGTTCGAGTTTCTGCCTTCTCGTCCATGGTCAATTTTGAAGCCCGGTGAGGTCGTATCTCCATGGTGCGCTACTGTCGTATTCCCCGGATGTCGCGAGCAGTTCCTTCGCCGGAGAAACCATCGATACCTTCTGGCAAAACATCCAAGCAGTCCTAGATCCAGACCAAGGTGATCTCCCCCTTCTTCTCACTCCCCATAGTGAATGCATTTTGTTGCGACATCATATCGATCTCCTTCTTGATGACATCGCCTCGCCGATTCCGGAAATACGGACTCCCTATCCATATTTCGGTGTCTCTAGGTTCTCGTGCTTCCAGTGCACTCTTTACTTCGAAGCGTACAGGGCCTGTGAGCTCGGACCTTCCTTCCAGACCCGTGGCTCTCATGCCGAAGTCTTTGCCTGTGCCCTCCCTGCTTGCAGTCGTGGCTACGACCAAGCAGATGAACTCATCAAGAACACGATGGGCACTCAGCTAGAGAGAATCATTGGAAAACTCCTCGCAGTGAACATAGAGCATCGGCACAAGGATTCCTTGAGCTCCGTGGATTCGAGGGGTTCTATCCCAGACTCGCCATCATCGGAGGAATTTGTTACCATGGTTGAGGGTATGACAATTGTTAATTTGCACCAATTCTCTGACGGTAGCTTTCAGCAACATTGCGAGCGTCTAAGAGGCGTGCGGTGGCAGAATCCGAGACTTCCTCTTTTCCCGCTCGAAGCGCGGACGAACCCGGTGCAAACTGATGTCAAAATTGGCCTGCGAAGACTGGTCTGCAACACTGCTCTCCGCAGCCCGTCGAGGGGGCATGATATCTCGGACTTCTGCGTCGCATGCCTCTCGTGCTCGCCGTGATCATTTCGCGGCCTTGAATTTTCCCAAATTATATTGTATTTCGCCGTTTTTATCTTATCGTGAGGACAAGTCAAACTTGACGAGTCTATTGAAGTAACGTTTGGACAATGGAAAGCAGTGTTGTTCAGTTGAAACGGTATTCAGAACAGTGCGCACACTTCCCAACAACGTGCAGCCGTACATCGCGCCCCCCAACGGGCTGATGGCCGATGGGTACAAGTACCGCATGATATATATCTACTAACAATGCGCGCACGAAAAAGGTGTCTACGATTTGTACTGTACGTCATGATTGGGCTGGCGCGGTGAGGAACGTCCAAGTCGATATTGGCAACGGTGCCTAGTCCGGTGTTCTCATTGAAATTTCATTATTTTTCCATGGTTTTTATAGAAGTTTGTCTGGGACAACGTTCGAAGGAGCCTGATGACTCTTGTTATGCAAATCAAGAGGTGAGCGATCTGGCGATCATGGACTCCTTCCCACGACCCCCCCCCACCCAGAAAAGGAAGTTCCCATCAAATTCAGCCATTTCCCTATAGCTCGACGCTTCTGGGCAATAAGTCGTACGTTTCTGGCTTGGGATGCATAGTAAACATCTCACAGCCTCACCCTGAAGCCATTTTGGTACCATAACATTGTCTATCGTGCATGTGGTTTGGAAATGAAATCTTCTTTGATGTTTTTTGGGCCCACAAAAGATGGTCAAAAATAAATGAAAACTTCTCAGAGATGTACTGAGTGGCAAGCTGGCTGTGGCAAGCTAAATGGGCTGCAAGGTGCGGCGCGAGTGAAGAGACATCACCTCTTGCCGTGATGCCGAAGATCAATCAGGTCTCGCGTAATGACGCATCAAAGTCCAAGATCACCAGATCGCTCACCTCTTGATGCAAATAGGTGATTTTAAGTGCACGTGTGCCCCACAATATTCTTCGATATCTTCAACACTTCGACCAGCACCTGAGCAGCAAACAAACATGAGCCCAAGGCTATGTCGAGCCAGTTGGCTACATCGCGGTTTAAAGGTGGGTCAGTCGTGACCCCAAGATATCCAAGAATATTCAGGTTGAGCTGTGGTAATGTCAAGGGCTGCACAACGTGCGGCTCGCGCTCCCAGACGCAATGTGTCTGCCAACGAGTCATTCTAGCTATGGGCTCAAGGTCAACGGTGAGAGATTTATAGTAAGTCAGCTCGCCAAACGTGTAAGGGTCTCCCGCAACAATGTCTAAAACGCAGTGATGAGCAAATATGCAAATTTCCTTATTAGGACGACGGTGAATATGGTTTACCAACATCCTCCAAGCGCGATATATTCAAGATACCTGTTAAAGGCCTCCGCAACCGCGGAAAACCTGCAACTCAAATAGATCATGGTGGTCCGCCAGCCGCTCGTTATTTTGCCGTGTTCACGGACACAGAGTGGACACTCCGTCTCATTTTCTTGTAAGCACCTGGCATGGAGTGTAAGAAAGATATAAGAACTTTGGATGAGCGCACACACCGCGGCTGATGGAAGCTGTGGTTGCACATGAAATGCACACTCTGGAGGTCGAACTGCCCTCCACAGCGGGAACACCGAGTAACATTTGAACACGCGCGGGTGTTCGGGATCCGCAAGGTCTGCGACCTGCTTGAGCTTCGCGGCCGTCTCCAGCTGGTACGACGTCGTCCATTTCTGGTCCTATAAGTCATGTTAACTCGAGCAAGTCGAAGCGTAAAGAAACACTTACACTCTGGATCTCAGCCCTTGCCGTCTGTATCCGCTGAGCCAGTCCTTCACTAGTCCGACACTCGCGACGTCGTTCCGCACCAGCATCCGCATAATCCCGAGCGGCGTCGCAATCCACTTCATCAATATACTCTAGCACGTCGCGCACATCTGCCAGTAGCGCCGGTGTTGACGTAAGGTATCTTAGAGCGACGAGGTATAGTTGCGGGTGTGTGGAACCGTACACCTTCAGCCTTCTTACGACCTCGTCCGACGCGCCCGGCTCCGCCGAGTGCATCCAGAAGTGCAGCACGTCCTCGTACATGCCCATGCGTTCCCACAGCAGGACCAGCCCGCGTGTATCCCAGCTCGAGCACATGCGTGGGATCATATAGCAGCGTCTTTCTCTTCAGTACGCGCAGTATTTTACGCCGCAAGGGCCTCGAGTCATCCTCGTCTTCCCTCTTGCCATCAGTAACGGCTGTTGTAACCCCAGCTGCAGACGCTGCGGGGCAGTGTGAGGTATAGTTCCAAAAGCGTGTTCCACACCGCGACCTGGTCCGGTCGATCGTGGTCGTCCGCCAGCGATTCAGCTTCAGGTGGGACAGACACATCATCGATTCTGTCCACACTCTGCCCCCAGCGCCGCTGAGCCACCGTAAAGAACGATGCACTGGTTCATGTGGTCGACAAGTGCGCAAAATAGAGTAGTGGGCAGAGCAGCTTCGGTGGCGGCTTGGGCGGCGCAGGTGGTCGTCGGGCCGGCGCAGTGGTGTGCACAGATGGCGTCTGTGGGGGTGAATCGTGCACGGAGTGTCCAGACGCGCTTCGCCATATTTGTTCATGAAAGGAATGAAGGGAGATGAGGGAATTGATCTATTCATCGTCGGGTTTTGAATGGGTGGTGGCGCTGTCGCAAGGATGCTGTTGAAAGGGTTGGGAAAGGGACAGACAATATCAACACTTGTATCAAGAACATGGGCGCTGCCGTGAGAAATGCGACTGATAAGAGTTTCTCCTCAATCTTCGGAAATGTGGAAGAAAGAGATGTTCAATGGTAATCTCTTGTGCTCGGGCACGTACCATCGGAAGTGAGGAGATGTTCAATGGTAAAAAACAGAAGAGCGCTCCGAGCGAGCCTCTTTGGGACGTGCCAGCCGGATTCGGATTCGGCGTGATCGGCATAATACGCGAAGGCACAGCACCGCACAGCAGTTACTCATAACCATCACATTTTCGCCCCAATGTCTTGGTCTGTCTTGGTTTGAACACTACAAGGAACGGAGAGCATGGGCATCCTTCGACGCATACCCAGCTCCTTCAAGCTGCTTTTGACAAAACCGGCAGCTGACAGTCCAACACCTTTGAGTTTGTTGCCCGAGGATATATTACTGGAGACTGCACGGCACCTACCTTCTGTGGATCTCTTGAGCCTGGCGCTCACTGTGAGACCTTCTCATCTCACAAGTTCGTATTAATATTTTGGGGTCGCAGAACACCAGATTTCTATGGATGTTCTTACCGACACTCTACAATTCCGTCGATCTGCGGTCCAATGCGCAGTGCCAGCACACACTGAAATTCCTTTTGACGCATCCAGAAATCGCGCGGTGTATCAAGACTCTCACTGTGCGGCCAAACAACGAAGAATGGGCACAAGCATCGCCCCAAAGCTCGATGCGCGAAATCGAGAGCTGGGTGGTTGTAACCATCGATCAAATGGCAACTCACTTGGTCAATCTAAAAACCTTTGTCTGGGACGGAAGAGAATTTCCTAAATATGACAATGTGTGGCAATCTCTTGGTGCATCGTAAGTCCTGTTCAACGTGCCAATATTCTGGCCTTTGATACTTTCGATTCAGATGTCCGGAGTTGCGACATGTCGGCGTCACTGTGGGCTTGGGTGATTTCACTTTCAGGTCTGTCGTCAGTTTTTCCTAAAATGGTCGTGCCAACTGACATTTTCCCAGGTCCAGAAAGGTTATGCCCACGAAGAGCACTGTGGGTCTGTTTTCTGTGCAGGCTCAGAATTTTGACGTGGACGCAGCTCTTCCGATTTGAAAAT
>WIQG01000833.1:0-25288 GCA_014925785.1 Mycena galopus ATCC 62051 | reverse complement strand
TCATTCTAAAGGCTGGTCGCTCACGTTTTATTCAGGCCGAACAGGACGCGCGGGCCGCGAAGGAAAGGCAGTGACGTACTTCACGGACGACGACGCCCCGTTCCTCAAGGCGTGCGTTGTCCTTGACTTCCTCAAACCAAGACGAATCCTAAACGAAACTCTCCACAGCATCGCTAACGTCCTCCTGCAATCCGGCTCCACCGTGCCAGAGTGGATCCTCAAGCTGCCGAAACCCTCCAAGCTGAAGAGAAGGCAGATGGGCAAAGTCAAGCGAGCGGAGATTGTCAATCCGGCTCGTAAAATAGGGCGCAGCGATGCTATCAAGAAGAGGTAATATCCTCTTCACGCCTTTGTTCGTTACTTGTTTACATGGATGTTCTAGGGATATGATTGCTGGGTCGAAACGGCGAACTGCTCGGGAAACAACCCAAAGTATCACCGAATGATCTCTGGAGCATGGTTGGAGCCACACACACTCTCCATTCTAGTAGACTCGGCCGAATGTTCGTTGTATATGTTAGATACAACATCTTCTCTCGAACATTGATTGGCGGGTTCTTCGACTCGCTGAGAGATTGAGCAAAGGCGGACGATGGCCGTCATATTTGAGTCTAGTCGATGGCCACTTGAAGAATAAAAGCAGTTAAATGGCGGTCCAAGCGAGCGATATTGAAGGTCGCGTCAGTGATCCACTCGATCGTGTCTTCCGGATGGTCCGGGGGTGACATTTGCAGCGTCGTTCATTCTCTCTTGTTCTTTTCCCTCTATTCCAATGTCCTGCTTCCTCAATTCCTTAGCTGCATTCGACGTTGCCAAGAACGGTCCCTCGCCGTGTCCGCCTCACTCTTCAGCCTCGTGCCTTCAGTCATTGCGGTGAACCTCTGGGCCTCGATATTGTTCTCGTCCTACGTCACCTCCGCAAAACCGTCCTTTTCAAAACCAGCGTCGAGCTTGTGACTGTTCCCGAGACCGTTCCTTTCTTTGGAGGATTTCCAGTATGCAATAGGCCCGGCCGAGCACGTTGAATTTCTCCCTGGCGGGTACCTTCGCGAGTCGTCGATCAAGGCCCTCGTTTTTCTTTCCCCTACGTTCGTACTGGTCGCGGGGATGCTATTCATCGCTTAAAGCACGATCTCCTGCTTCGCGACGGTCTTGGTATGGGTTCTGGCATGCGTTCGGGAGCACTACGTATTGGACAGCAAGAGAATTCTAAACGTTTGGGGACAAGCACGGGCTTTCAAAGACGGATAATGAGCACAAGGTAGACCAGGTAGACAACGGCGAACCGTTGGTCAAAGACGACAAGCCGCTGCCCGTGGATGCCAAGAAGGAATGGCAGCCCACCAAACCGCGTTCCTGTCCATGGTCTCGCGGCGGCTGCCTGAACCGAATTGTCCCTCCGATGCTCATGCTCTGGCAACCTCCATGACCATCGACGAGCCTTCCGCTGCCGCAATGGCTCCTGTCGCCATCAAGAAAGAAGTCGTCCTTCGCAGGGCACCTCCCAGCCTCTGGTTGCCTGGTAGATCTGCAATTCCCATCGTTCCGCCCCCAGCTGCTTATGTTGCTTCAATTTATGGGATCCGGCTGGACTTCTGGTGAGTTCCTTTCTTGAACTAAAAGCCTGTCCCGAACGCCACCTTTGAACGCATATCTAAACTCTCTTCCCGTATTTATTTTGCTTCTGTATTGTCCTCCTGCTGGCGGTGAGTTTCTTCCCATTCGATCAGTTGAAATTCTCACCGTCCTGCAGCACATTCTATCGCAACCCACATCGACTTCTATTCACCGTAACAGCCTATCCACAGCCTATCCCGCGTCCCCAAACAGTCTCGTTCTCCGGGTTCCCTGTCCTAACAAGCGGAATAATTCGGTGATTGGTATATTTCGCGGGGTTGGCTTGTTTGTGTTATAGTTTTCTTGAGCCTTTGTGTAGAGTGTTCGATATATGCCAGTATCGACTTGATTCTGTAGGCTTTTAAGTGCCTAAAGAATCACTACATTATGAGCAAGTGAAGTGGGATTGGCGTCGGTGAATCGCGGGGAGTCGGGAAAATTATCCAAAAATCATCGTCGAGTGAGAGGCAGAGAGGTCGGCAGTGAATGGCTGGAGGAAATGGTTCATGGGGGGAAAGTAATAGCTCGGGTGGTGGCAAGCGTAGGAATAAACCAGACGTGCCACGGCGCGACAGCGAGGATCGCTCCTTGAGGTCTGGTCAATAAGACAAGAGATCGTCCGGAATTCAAGCACACTTGTGGGTAGAGGGCGTTCTCTGTTCACCAGCGGAGGCAGAGGCAGAAGGTGGAGGTCACGTTTGGTAAGTTTATTGGCGATCGAGCGATCGGCAAAACATTTGCACGATCTTCCCGCTCCCTCCACCTTCCTGCCTAAAATTTTCTCCAGTGGCCTCTCTACGCTATTGAAGCCAGCTCTACCCAGGATGGAATTTGCACCAGTTTCTTGTCTCGTCAACCGGACTTTCCGCCAAGTGTTGAGAAGACGCTCGAAAGGATCAGGCGTTTCGGGGCCACCACAACGACTCGGTGCTAGAGTCGTTCGCAGTAATCTCCTCCGACGTCTGTCTTTTTCCGCGGCGCACCCCGACCCAGCTGGATGGCGAGGCAAAGCTCCCACTCCCTTAACAGCTGGGCAGTCCTATGTTTCTGAGAGACGGTTCGAGCCATTGAACGAAGTGTTAATATTGAGCGGAGGAGTCTTGAAAGACAGTCGAGCTAGGTCGAGCTTCAAGGATAGCTGCAGTTTTGGCGTTGTCCTCAGGTACGAGCAACATTGGTCGAATTCACACATCGAATTTACATTTTCTGGCTGCAGTTGAGGCTTGCTTGCATTGTGAGGGACGACGAGAACCCGATTCTGACTCGGGACTGGGGCGGCGTCATCTGGCGATTCTGAATCTGTCGCTCTGGCTTGAATGTTGCTTCTTGAACTTTTGGAGGCGGAATATGCGCATAACGCTCTTTGTTCTCGTGGACAACCAGCTCATCAGCACAAACCGTCCGGTATCATGTTATTCGCGGCAAATACTGGTGGACGACGGGGCTACAAATGTCGGGGGTGAGTCAAGATTACCAGCGGTCACGTGCGCATGCCACGAAAAGAGACGGCGCGCGTCCCCAGTGAGGTCGTCCGTAGGAGTGCGCAAATGCACCTGTAATGGAGTACATTTTGCCACAAGAGTCCGTAAACAGTTCACAACGTTTTGATTCTGGATCCTAGACGGTTTTGCCAGCCAGCAAGCAGATTCGAGGATCCGAAGACTGCAAGAGCAAGACTACAAGACTGCAAGAGCCAGTGACCATTACCCCCGGACTTCCAGATCGTTTCATAGTGCTTTGTGTTCTACGTTGAGCAATTGGCGGCTTGTCTTCGATATGGAGTAGCGCGCGTGGTGGCTCGTCTTGTTAGTCTGACTTGAGATGGCTGTTGTGGACCTTATACAGCATTCGTTTCAATAAAACCCAAAAAACTCACCGCAGTCGAGACCATGGAGCTTTCATCCACCTGAGATGGAGTTGGGTAGGTGTGTCCCACATCATTGACGATCACGATGCTACGCTGGCGTTCTACCTGCCTCGATCCTTCAGGAAAACTAGGTTGAGAGCGGGAATGGAGTCGAGCGGCTGACTGAGCGGCAGAGGACGTCTTCTTGTGAGCGAACTGACAGTACAAGGTACGAGTTTCCAAATAGGATTCTCACGGCATCGCATATCTGCATATAAAAGCTGGGTACCCTCTTCATAAACTCATTTCTTCCCCACTTTGAACAAACAAACCAACAACTGTCCTTTCATCATGCGCCTTCAGGAACCACCCTTCCCCTCTTTCTCGTTTGTCCTTTCACAACCAGAACTGCTGTATTCGCCCCCAGCTCAGGCACATGAGCATCTCGTCTTCCCTTGGACGCCTGCCAGTGTTACATATCCACCGCCACTCGCTGTAGCTGCGACTCCCAACCCCTCTCTTCCGGTACGTGACTTCTTTTGCGGACGATCCAGTTTTCCATTATGGATTTACGTCGGATTTTAGCCTCCGAGCGAGGCGCAACCTTCTCGCGGCAAATTCTTGGCTGCGATTCGTGTATGCCTTCCCCTCTGTATTTATCTCTTTGTTCAACTCAAATTTTTAGCGTTTCTTCGCGGCCATCATCCTCGATCTCAAGGCGCGCAGGTAGATGAAGGTATAACCCAACAAAATCAAAAGAAATGCGAACCGTGGTAAGCTTTAACGGTCTCGACGAATCGGTATCTGATTTCACGTAGGAAACTGGAACTGAACGTGCAATGCGACAAGCTCCATGATTTCTTGTATTCATCATCTCACTCGACGAATAACTCCTCCCCGCGATAGAGATTCTTGTTTATAAATTTGGATCGGACTGAGATGGGCCAACAAAAAAAGTCATAGTACCCACTGGCTGCCTGGGCTATACTGCTTGAATTTGACTTACCGGTGCCGCTACACTTGTACATACGATACGAACGCTGATTGTCCAGTATTTTGTATAATTCAATGCTTCCGAGATAAGATTAGATCAACCTTCCCTTCCATTCATGATGATCTTCCTTTTTGGATAATTTGATTCCGTCGCTTTGACAAGTTCAATCAACTCGACGGAGCTCTCGATACCACTCTCCGCTTGTCTTAATTATTTCCGCAACGGGCCTTTGTCTTCTGATCGAGCTAGTTGCCGTGGTATCGGAAACGCAAACGCATCTGGGCATCAACACGAGGCTGGAAACTGGTCGAATTTTGGCTATCCAAGATCAACATGAGGCTTGACTGGCCTGACGGCCAGTCGTTTTGGTCTCTGCGAAAATGACTGCCTGAGAATCTGTGTGATATCTCGCGAGGGCGAGGCATGCTTTAAACACACTGTGCTATTATGGAGGGGCAACTTTCCTACGGCGCTGCCTTTGGTATCTTGCGCTTCTTAGATCAAATGCTCAAAAAGCTCGGTTCGACGGTTTGTGTTCTTAGACCTCGACCAACTGCTCCCCCACTCCCCCACTTCCCCGCTACGCTTTTTGAAGATGCCCGTTGTGCGCACCGTGCCCTCCACACGATCTCGGAAACATTCCGTTTCAGAACCAATCATCAATGGTAATGCTTTCAATTTCCGATTGTCTATTTGCGTTCACTTATCTCCTCACAGAAGATGACGACGGATCGGAGGGAGACCTTGAACTCCTTTACCCCAACTCCGACACCGAGCCCGACTCGACTTCGACTGCTGCAGATGCTGGCCCGGCACCCCCGGTTCCTGCTGGCGCATCGCATTCCCCAAGCGTTCCGCTGGCCACATCCCCCGCCCCCCCAACTGTTACATCCTCTTCCGATCAAACTACTGTGTCGAGAATAAGAAATTAGGCTCGAAGGCTGAGCTCGACCATCGAGTTGTTAGTAAAATGGCTTCTATAGCTTGGAACGCCCTCTCCCATGCCGACAAGAAGCCATGGGAGGATCGCGCTCGGGAGAAAAAAATAGAGCACGCGCAGAATTACCCGGGCTACAGCTACTCGCCCGCGTCGCGTTCTGGGGGAAAGGGGGGAAAGAGAAAGGCTTCCGACGACGGTGATTACGATGACCATACTCCTCAGCCCAAGCGATGCAGATGCAAGCGCACCAGTGCGGCGAACTCCCAGGACGCCGGTTCCTCGCTTCCCCTTGTCAGCAGTCCCGACGAAGAGTTCCCTCTCGCACTGACTGCGAGATCCGCTGCGCCGAGCCCGGAACCGAAAACCCCGACCCTTTCTCCCAATTCTTCTTCATCCCCAGAGTCCCCCATCATTCGCACACCGACCATGACCTTGCCGGATCCTCAGGCCCCCGACGACGACTTCGTCCCCACCAAAGACATTCCGCCTCTCTATCTATCTGAGGTGGATTATTCAGAGGTGCGTTTCGGTTCTTCATCTTGGCACTGCGCTGCTTACTGACGTCTAATTAATTCACAGAAAATTGAAGCTTCAAAGCTTGAGCGTTCCCAGCGACCCTCCTCTTTGAACAATGTCGAACCCCAGTTCTTCAAGGCCGCCGTCTCGAGCCAAGCGCGCGACTCGTGCATGTGGTACCCGTACACCAACGACGGCACGTACAGCAAGCCAGCCGTCGTTGCCTCGACGTCGTCTGACGACGAATTTGAGCCTGACGTCCTGCCCCCGATCAATTACGACGCGGTCCAGTTCACGAATCCTTTCCGGCCATTCGAGTCAGAGATGTCGGAGTTCAGCGATCGCACTTGGGGCGAGAGGCAGTTTTAGACCGTCTCCCTTCTCTAACATCTACTGCCTGATTTTTATCTTTATTAGCCATGTCTGTATTCTTTGAGCCAAGCGCTCTTGTATTAACTGAGTGATATTACATGCTAGCCTTGTTTTCTTTCTACTCACTTCCGTCACCGATTTGTTCTTGCGCGCTTGTTAGCAGGCTCCGAATCAATGTCGATTCTCCCAGCGCTCTGCTCTTCTTTCAGCCACGCGGTACAGTCGTCTACCGTTCCCGTTGGATGTTCGAGCTGCCATTCCATCACTCGAGCAAGAACTGCGCCTGTCCAAGCGCCGGGCCTGGAGGCTCCTAGTATTTGACAAACCTCGTTGCCCTGGAGGTGGAACATGATGAGCTGCGACCAGGGATAGAAAAAGAAATCTTACGTTCAACAGCGGCTTTTCTTCCCCAACATTCGTAAGCCCGAGCTCTTCGACGCGGGCAACGAAGGTGTTGTACAACTCGATGAGCTTGACGGTCTCGGAGACTAGAAAGAAATACATGTTATCACCACTTACGGGCCAATCTTTGGTCGGGCTCACCGTCAAGTCGATCGGTTGCAAGATCGTAGTGTGCGCTCAATTCTCGGACCAGGGAGAAGAGCGCAGACAGCTGCCATCGCGCACCAGAGCTCGGGTGGTTGAAGGGCTTTTCCCGCAGGAACAGTCCTGGTAAGAATGAGCGAGAACTCCGGTACAGTAAACGAAACGCACCAAGCGCCACCCGTTGCGACGGTGCGTTGAATTTTTCCTGGCTCAAGTCGGGGCTCTCGAGTCGTTGTGCCGCCTCGAAAAGCAGCGGGATGCCATCAAGGTAGTGGTTCTGCGCCCCGAGCTTGAGCGACTCGCGTATAGCGCATTCGACCGCGAGTTGCGGCTTTTTCTTTTTGTCCGGGTAGGTAAGGCCGAAGTGGGGGATCAGCGCTGCGGCGAGGTGGAGGCGCGCTGTCGTCCCTGGGTCCGCTTGGGCTGATGAGACGAGGGAGGGATGGACGGGCGTGAGGTTCTCGAATGCAGAGCCGGCGGGGCTTAAGATGCTCCGTAGCACGTATGCTGCCTTTACGGACGATGTGGAGGGAGCAAGGGGGCCGGATAGCGACGTTTTGATCTCCGGAGAGATTACGTTGAATATGGACTCGTACAGGCACAAATGGTCAACCATCTGGATGCTGCGAGTCGGGTCGGCTCCTGCTGTAGTGTAAGCCGCCGTCGCTCTCGATTTCGGTTTTAGATATACCTTTCATCATCTTGGAAATCTCTTCGCCCACTCGTTCCCGTTTGACCTTGTTGACCAGTGCATCCTGGAAGATGTTCAGCAACTGCGAGCTCTGAGTGCGCCTCGTTTACCTGAATAGCAGGATCTTTGACTGCCTCAGTTAGTTCAGGGACGATCTCGAAACCGAACCGCGTAGCAAAACGCAGACTACGCAGAATACGCAAGGGATCGTCTAAGAACGTTTCTCTCGGCGGAAGCGGAGTCCTTATGGTACCGCTTTTCAGGTCATCGATGCCCTGGCCGAGAAATTAACAAGCGAAGAGGTGTATCCGCAGGAGTAGCCACCTTTTCCGTGCAGTCTTCTACCTCACGCGTGTGTATATTATAAAACAAGGCGTTAATCGTGAGGTCCCTCCGCAGCGCGTCTTGCAGCGGGGTACCAAAGGCCTGCGAACTGAACCTAAGCCAAAGCCTCCACGACGCCGCGAAAGTCCTACTATTGCCGTGGGGATACGGCTGTTATTGGCGTACTCCTCGCTGCGCAGGTTAACCAAGTCCAACTCGAGCCCGAAGATGGGGATCCGTGCGGTCTGAAGGTGTTTTGACTGCTCAGGATTGGGGTTAAAAATTGCGATCGGCCCGGTTTTCACGTCCTTGCTTTCAGCAAAGGCGCTGAGGTGGCCGGCAAAGTCGTCCCCCATCATGTCGGCCAGGGCAATGTCGATATCATTGCTTTGCATGCCCAAGAGCTGGCGGACGACGACGAGTAAACGCGAGCATAGAGAGCTGTGCATAGTAGTGGCACCTTATCTCGCACCCATCCGCCGGCGATTCGACAGGATGTGTCGATGTTTTTTGTCCTCAAGTCGGCGCAGCACTCATCGAGAAGAGTGCAGAGTTGGTTCTCGACTTCTGTGAGCTCGATTTTCATGTGGCCTGGGATTTCGCGGCGAGTGGTGGTCCGTAGAAGAGTCATGGCGCGCGACAGAAATGTAGACTTTCTGCCAAGTTGTGGTAAGCGACTAAGACGAACGAGCATAAGTATGACTCGCGCAATTCGAGTCGTGGACGCGAACTTTACGTACTGAGTTGCCAACAGAGCACAGCCATCTAACCCCTATCTTCAACTCTTGGAGTCTGCTCAAGTTATGCGCCTGTTGCTCCCATGTCGGTAGCAAGTGTAGAGCAAGTCTTGTGAAGGTAACGGAAGAGAAAACACGAATTCACAATTCAAATTAGGTTGCGAGTCGGATGCTCAACCCCCCAGACGCGCACCGAATTAGGAGCTGGGGAAAGAGCGAGAGGGACTGCGCGTCTGGGCACAAAGGCTCCACGCGTCATCCCGAAAACAGCTTCTGAACGGACGAATTGACTCTGAGCGCGTGGAGGAGGACGGAGCTCGAAGAGTTATGCATTTGTATTGATGTTAGAAACAAAAGAAAATGTACAAGGATTGCCACAAAGAACGGAATCAACAACACGAAAATCAACGACGCACGACGCGCACACCCCCGAGCTTGTCTTGAATGATCTTGTCATCCACATGGCAAAAGTACCCGCGCTCCCTCTCCCTGGGTAAGCCACCCTGCCCCTCCCACCTGTCCTCCATATCGTTCCGATGCTTGCTCTTCGCCTTGCCCTCCGCGATCCTCTTCTTCTCGAAATACACGTACGACGCGTAACACACGCGACTCGTGCTCCCGCTCGTCGGGCCCTTCTTGGTGAGAAAGTCGGTGAGCTGCTTGGACTGGATGTTCGGCGCGTCCGCGTACGCCGCACGCGACATGTCGCGGAGGAGCGCGGCCTTGGTGATGGTGCCCGTACGCAGCAACGCGTTGATCTTGCGACGGAGCTCGTCACAAGAGTCATATATCTCGACCGTGCTGTCCTCGTCGCCTGGAAGCGCGATGTTGAACAGGTCTTTCGGGGTATCGTCGTCGCTTTTTTTCGCCTTTTTCATAACGTTTTTCGTGGACGTGGAGGCCTCAGACGCGTCTGATTTACGTTTCTTGGGCTGAGAGGAAGAGAATACAGGTTAGAATCGCCCGTCGACGCGTCGCAGTCGGACGATGAAGCGTACATTGTTTGTGATAGGCGCCAAGGCTTTCTCCCTCTCCTCCATAAAAGCAATATTCGCGGGGTCGGTGAGAAGTATGGGGTTGGGTAACTCAGAGGGTTTGTAGCTTTTCGACATTGTGAACGTGGTGGTGGAGGACTGAAGAAAAATTTGACGCGTTTGCGAAATTTATAAATATTTGACGCTCAGCACAGCCACTGATCCCACGGTTTTGTTTAAACCATCACCCCGTTTCCTGTGAGTTCTCTCTGTTACGCTCTCTGCTCTGCTATCTAGGCCAACCCACAAGTATTTATGTAAACTATCCTGTTCTTTGTTTGTCTTCTCAACTTGAATTTTCCAGCCATCGTTCGATTCGACGGATTTTCTCTTTACTCGGCCGCGCTTCAACCTGGTGCGTCCCTGCCTCACTCGACGTGTTTATCTGGCGCGTTTTATTCACCTTTGACGTGTCCCGCGAGCCATTTTATTTCACCCTCGGAATCCCGACTCTCGGCGTTCTGGGCATCTTGAATTTCCCGCCACATCGTTCGATTCGACGGATTCTTTCCTTCTTTAACTCGGAGTGCTCTCGCATCGTTGTATGTGTCTTCTGGTGCTTTATATTTGGTTACGGACCATTGGATTTCATCCCTGGCATTCCTTTTGTGGAGCACGGCATTTCTGGTGCTTTCTTCGATTTGGTCACAGATCATTGGGTTTGTTCCCGGCATGCACTGAGGATTCGGACCTCTTGTTGAGCACGGGACGAATGCTGGCATTCACAACGGCTCTCTTTGGGCTGGCCACCGGACTCCGGAGACGACACGGTGGCAGAGAGGTGGGAACGGTGACGTCGTTGCTTCTCCGGCATCCCCCAAAATACAGCAGGCCAGCCTTCTTCGAACGATAGAAATTAGTATAATGGCCTTGGTGATTCGACAAGACTCGAGACTCGGATTTAGCTTCCAGGCCAAATAGGCATGGTGTCACCGAGCAGCTCCACTTATAAATCCACAGCGACTTGGCAGAGTAATGTCTTCCTCCCTCCTCTGTCGGGAATGTGATCAAACCCGGAGAGAAACAGATTCCCCAGCCGTCTGATGTTCCTGCGAAAGTGCTACCTCTTGGGATACTGTCCTTGCGAACGAATGCTGAGGTACGTCTAGACCTGGAATGTCATGACCTGGTCATGTCTTCGTGGAGTTGCGCCGGAATATCACCTGCCTACCTCGACTTCTCGTTCGAAAATCACGATGGGACTCCTCAGGCCAACAGATATAACTGCCAATATGCGTCGGAATTGCACTTGGCCGGAACGTTGATATCAATGGACAGGTTGATCAGGAAAAATAATCTCTGAACCAATATTCCGTCACTTTGCTGATTCACGACCTTCTTGGACGTATCAATTCTTTTGGAGATCGATAAAGGTGTTGATGAAGAGTCTCTGCTCGTGTGGATCGCTGTGGATCGCTCTTTTTCATTCGCAGAAGATGCAACCGTGGGAATTGTCCCTGTCGTGCCGGTCAAAACGCTCGGAGGAGAACTGTCCCAAATGGAAGAACCCAAGAAGGGAAAACCTCACCGGGAACTAGATTGGGAGAAAATTCAGAGCTCCAAGTTGTTTGCCCAAGGTACTTTTTCCTTCGCCTTGTCAGTTTGCTAACCAAAGCCGCTCGGATTTTACTCGGTTGAATTTGGGCGCCCATGTTCTTTTCCATCACGATTTTTTCGGTGGTTTCAGTTGGGCCCCCTCCTCCCGAGCTTGCACTTGAAGTATTTCGCGCGCCACTTGCATTTTACTTCGGAGAAATGACAAATCGCAACGAATCACCCCGAAGCGGCTTCCGCAAACTCTAATAATTACCGCCAGGCACACGAGCTGACACGAGCCGCTTGGGCGCGGCTTGGCGGTCCAACGGAGAATCACAAAGAATGGCTCAAAATCCCTGCGCCTCCAAGTGAATTTCACCAAAAATTTTACGCAGAGTTGAAGCTTGACTATTTCATGAAGTATGCCCCGAAGCCGTTCCGTTCACATCTTGAACCGGTGGCGGTTATAGCTCATTTTTATCGCCATCTTTTCTTCTCTTCGCTGGCGGTGATAAACGTGCGTCCAGATTGAGAATTATGGGGTCGAAATGCGGATGACATCGCTGGATGGAAAAGATCGGAACGGAAGCACTTTGTGCGATGATTTTGTGACGTCGATAAAAACTAAAAGCATATACACTTCCTATGGCTCGTATCTCTTGCTGTCCACTACCATGAACTCTTTCAGAAACCACCGCATAGTAATCGCGTCCTTGTTCCTGCCATCCACAGCCGTGGTCGGCACAGACTCGCCTATCCCAACCCCGGAAATAAAATCCCCATCGTTTTCCGTGCCGGATATCCTCCAGCGGGTCGAGGTCGTCGCAAAGGGGCCCCAGCGCCCGGTGTTGCGCAAGGGGAGCAATCCGCCGGCAAAAAGCATCGTTGATGACCTTATAAACGTCAAGTCGCGCAACCCGACGCCTGCGATCCCTGCCCAGGAAAACATTAATCCCTTCTCCTCCAAGTTCGGCGCTGCCACCCCACGGAAGCACCAGACCACCCACAGTGACCACCGCACCCGGGCCCAGCGCAAGGGCTCTTCGCGCTCATCGTCACGCCGCCCAGAGTCCGGGCTTGGCATCCGCGACGAATGGCATGTGGAGCACAATCCCCACTGTAACGGCGGCCTCAAGAATGCTATTGTTAGTATGGGGGACAAGCTCAAGAAAAAAGTCTGGGTTGGCACCGTCGGAACCCACACCGATTCCTTCTCGGAGCCTCTTCGCCACGCAGTCGACCGGAAGATGCTCGTCGAAAACTCTTGCGTGCCTGTCTGGATCCCCGACGCAGAATTCGAGAGCTGCTACGACGAATTTTGCCATCAGGTTCTCTGGCCATGTCTCCACTACGCCATCCCCGACGCCCCGAAGACCAAGATGTTCTACGAGTCCGCGTCCTTCAAGCAGTACGTCGCCGTAAACCAGCGTTTTGCCGACGCCATCGCGGCAAACTACCAGGATGGTGACATCAGTACGCGTCTCGTTCTTTCGCGCGAGCTATAATTTACTAGTTCCCCAGTAATGGTAAACGACTACCACCTCATGCTCCTCCCGGGCATGCTTCGCGCGTCCCCACGTATCCCCGCCCACGCTCCTATCGGTTTCTTCATGCACGTCGCGTTTCCTTCCTCGGAAATCTTCCGCTGCCTCTCTGTCCGCCGCTCCCTTCTCAGCGGTTTGCTGGCGGCCAACCTCATCGGCTTCCAGACCGCCAACTACGCGCGCCACTTCCGCCAGACTGTCAGCCGGATCATGGCGTACGAGGCGCTGCCCCGTGGCATACAGGTCAGCGAGGGTGCTGGTGCCGGTGAGGTCCGCCGCATGCGTTTTGTCGACGTCGGCGTGTTCCCCATGGGCATCGACGTCCAGCAGCTCGAAGAGAAAAAGTGGGTTCCGTTCCTATCTCCAACCCGCGTCATCCTAACGCCTCTAGACGCGAGCCAGACGTCGCCGAATGGGTGCAGGTGCTCAAGCAGCGCTATGCTGGCATGAAGATCGTTGTCGGCCGTGACAAGCTCGACGAAATCCAGGGCGTGCGGCACAAACTGCTCGCGTTTCAGACCTTCCTCGAGAAGCACCCCGAGTTCCAGGAAAAGGTTGTTCTCATTCAGGTCGCGCTCCAGACGACCTCGAGCGACCTTGCGGGAAGCATCGCTGACATTGTCACGCATATCAACTCGCGTTTCTCGACGCTCACTTACCAGCCGGTCGTATTCCTGCCGACGCAGGACTTGACCTTCAGCCAGTACCTCGCCCTACTCACCGTCGCCGATGCGTTCCTCGTTACCAGTCTGCGCGAGGGCATGGCTCTGCGCACGCACGAGTTTGTCGAGTGCCAGGAGGGCCGCCATCGGCCGCTCATCCTGAGTGAGTTCACCGGCTCGTACAGCTACAGTGGTTTCCGCTCGTGCATCGCAATCAACCCCTGGGACACGCGCGGGACGGCCGCGGCGATCAACCAGGCACTGACGATGAGTGAGGACGAGGCGCGCGGGCGGTGGGAGGACCTACACAACCACGTCACGACGCAGACGGGGCAGGCGTTCGTCACGACGTTCCTGTCGCGGTGTCTGCGCTCGCACACGGAGCAGCACCTTCAGAGCCACGAGGCCGCACCGACGCTCGACATGCACCGTGTGCTGCCGCGGTACAAGCACTCGAGCAAGCGGCTGCTGCTCATGGACTTTGAGGGCACGTTGTGGGCGCGGCCGAAGCCCGGGCCCGGGGGCGTCTCCGTGGACACGGACGACGACGCGGGGCTCGAACGCGCTCTGGAGGTGCTTCGGAGCTTTGCGGCGGATGGCAGGAACGACGTGTGGCTGCTCAGCGGGCTGCCGATCGCGGGCGTGTTGACCCGCGTCGCGAAGGAGGTCCCGCGCATCGGGATTGTTGCAGAGAATGGATGCTTCATACGGACCAAGGTGACCCCGCCGCGTCGTTCGTCGTCGGGGGTGCTTGGTATGAACGGGGGGCGGCGCAACGGCGCGGAGTTGAGTCCCGTGAATACGGCGGCGACGCTCCCCGGCGGGTGGATTAATATGGTGGCGACGTTTAATTTGACGTGGAAGAGCTCGTGCATTGAGATTTTAAATTATGTACGTCGTTTTCCTCACTCCGTCGTGCCTTGACGAACGAGACCCGCAGTTCACGGAGCGCACACCAGGCTCCTTTGTCGAGGAGCGCCAGGCGTCGATAGTATGGCGCTTCTGGACTGGGGAGACGTCACACGACTGCGGGGACCGCCAGTGGGCGCTGCGCCAGGCCGCCGAGGCGCAGAACCACATATTCGACAGGTACGCGTCCCGTTCATCCATCTTCTCCCTACTGAACATCCACTTCAGCCTTGGCGAGCGGTACGGCCTGCGCATCATTCCAGGCGACAATTCCTTCCTCGTTCTCCCGAATAATGTCTCGCGCTCGACGGCCGTGGGGGCGATTCTGCACCCCGGCGGGCCTGCCCAGACGGCGCTCTCGCGGGGTGTCGGATGGATGTCGCGCGACGCCGGCGATGACATCGCCGCGCACGGGGACCTCGACCTGGTGCTCGCCGTAAGCGGGGACGAGAAGCTCATCCGGCGGCTAAATGAGTTCGACGAGGCGGAGACGGTAGCAACGGGCGGGAAGGCGACGGACGCGCGGTGGCGACTTGACGCAGACAAGGTGCTCGAGACGCTGGGGGTGTTTGCGAGCGTTGGAGTGTGAGCCAACCCTTTCTCTCTCTCTTTTTGGAAGATGGTGGGTTCCGACGAGCGTCCCTTTCGATTTTTAGTTATCGATATTCTGTGTGTTAAGCGGTAACAGTAAGTAAGAGTAGAGGAGGGCGAGGAGGGCGGGTATATGTATATATATGTATGTATACACGAGGGAGGAGAGGGACTGCAATGCATACTAAATACATTCAATGTAATACTAGACAGCCTCGATAAACAACATCCACGACTCATTATCCTTGGTCAACAGGTTCAGCATCGGCGGAACTATCCTGTTCGTCGAAGAGCGCAAGCCGGTCTTTCTCTCGTTTTGGTAGCTCCTCCACTTGAAGCGACACGCTCCCAAACAGCTCCATCTCCATGTCCTTGAGTTGTTCCAAGAATTTCGGTGACACCTGCGGCCGCGCGCGCACGATCCGGCCAAGCGCCATCTTGAGTGGCATTCGATGCCGACGCATCAGGTAGAAGGTGAGTACCGACGGCGAGCGCGAGATGCCCGCCGAGCAGTGCACCAGGATTTTCCCTGCGTTGCCATTTTTCGGGCGCAGCGCGGCGTCTATTATCGCGCAGGATTCAGCGCATGCGGGAGAAATGGACGTGGAGGAGGTGTCTTTGAGGGGGATGCGGTGGTACACGATGCCGTCGACCTGTTGCTTCGGGGTGGCGCCGATGCTCAGGACGTGGGTTATGGAGTTTGCGGCCAGAAATGATGCAGAGGAGGCTGCTGAGCAAGGGCCGAGGTATATCGACGGGAAGACAAGGGAGGCGGAGTCGGGCTTTTCTCGCTTGCCCATGGGTGTAGTGTACAGAGGGATTTGAGACCATCAATCGTGACTCGGCGGAGTTACGGTGCCGGGCGGTGCTCAAACGATGCTGGAGGCGCAGACCGTGAATGGAAGTGATGAGATATACACTTTCACTCGATGTGTTCTTGCATCCGTCGTTGCGTCGCGAGTAGGTGTGGCAAACACGCTCATTTAGATTTTCCGGTTTGGTCACCTGACCGCGTGTCAACATTTGAATTTTCGCCTCGAAAAAAATTCAACTACAACTCCTCAGCGAGACGGAGATGTACACCGCCCTGCAGTATTTACAGAGCAAAACCGGCAGGTTAGGCGTAATTGGGGAGCCTTGGCAGTGGCCAAGGCCCAAATCCTCGGACTCGAGGAAGAAAAACCGAGTACCGAGGTGGGCAATATCGCATGGTGCCTCGCGGCGCAGAGTACTTTTTTTGGGCGAACCCTGACTCCTTCAAGCGACGTAAGCGATTTCTTGAAAGTGGTGTACCCACCGCGCAAGAGTTCCAATTTCCTACAAAATGTGTTTTAAAAGACCTGTTGAATAAGCAGGTCGAACACCGCGAAGTACGGTGCGCCACGAAATTTTCGCTGGATCTTATTGGGGTGAATGACAAAACCGCATCATCGTGGTACCAGCCGATTCTGTCTCTGCAGCAATTTCCCACGGTTGCATTTTCAACACGACAGTTTTGTCGTGCAGAGAATATCCGTGCATGCGTTGAAGTTCTTGCATTAAATTTCCCGTGCAGGTGTCCAGCACCCTTTCATCGCTGCTATTGTGGTTTGGGGCAAGAAGAGAATCACAGATTCTGAATTTATTGTCTTACTTCGGAAGCGTAGATGAGTTTTTTTTTGAATACAGTGCCTAGACGCCTCACATGCGCAAGTGTTCATGCGCAGGTTGGTTAATCGCGGCAAGAAACTATTGACGGGTGAAGGGAATGGATAAAAAATCGGAAAACACACATAGAGGGTTCGAAGATTTCAGTGGGCGGAGATGTTCGCGGCATCGGAATCGAAGAAGAAGAAGCGCGGGATGAATCTTTCGCAGTAGGAAGCTTTATGTACTAATTTTCCATCCGTGGCACAGACTTACTGCGGATTTAAATATGAAGGATGTCAGTTTGTCGATGGGTTCAGGCTGAAGGAATGTTTCGGAAAGTTTCAGGCTGCGGAGAGCGGGTACGATGAAATCATCAAGATGTTGTGTGTGAGAGTTGGTAATATGGACATAGACGACTCAAAGCACGGCAGCTCGATACCATGCCTAGGTAGTAGCCTATCACTATTGTCCTGATCGACCATGATGCCCAAGTTTGGAAACGACAGCGACGATTCCCACGGTTGCATTTTCTGCGGATGAAAAAGAGCGATTCACACGAGCAGCTGTTGCCCAGATTCTAGAGACTCCAAGAACCCTCATCACTTTATCGATCTCCAAAAAGAATTGATACGTCCAAGAAGGTGGCGAATCAGCAAGGTGAGGGAAAAAAAGAGATTATTTTTCCTGATCCACCTGTTCATTCCAAAACGTTTTAGATATCAACGTTCCGGCCAAGTGCAATTCCGACCCATATTGGCGGTTATATCTGTTCGCCTGAGGAGAATCGTGATTTTCGAGCGAGAAGTCGAGGTAGGCAGGTGATATTCCGGCGCGGGCCACGAAGACACGACCAGGTCATGAAATTCCAGGTCTAGACGTACCTCAGCATTCGTTTGTAAGGACAGTATCCCGAGAGGTAGCACTTTTGCAGGAACATCAGACGGCTGGGGAATCTGTTTCTCTCCGGGTTTGATCACATTCCCGACAGAGGAGGGAGAAAGGCATTACTCTGCCAAGTCGCTGTGGATGTATAAGTGGAGCTGCTCGGTGACACCATGCCTATTTGGTCTGGAAGCTAAATCCGAGTCTCGAGTCTTGTCGAATCACCAAGACCATTATACTAATTTCTATCGTTCGAAGAAGGCTGGCCTGCTGTATTTTGGGGGACGTCGGAGAAACAACGACGTCACCGTTCCAACCTCTCTGCCGCCCCATCGTCTCCGGAGTCCGGCGGTCAGCCCCAAGAGGGCCGCTGTGGATGCCACTGGCATTCGTCCCGTGCTCAACAAGAGGTCCGAATCCTCAGTGCATGCCGGGAATAATCCAATGGTCTGTGACCAAATAGAAAGCAGCAGAAAAACATATCCAACGCACTCCGAGTTAAATCAAGCATAGAGAGGATCCGTCGAATCGAACGATGTGGCGGGAAAATTCAAGGTGCTAAGACGCCGAGAATGCCGTGTTCCGCAAGTGGAATGCCAGGGATGAAATCCAATGGTCCGTAACCAAATAGAAAGCACCAGGAGACACATACACCGATGCGAGAGCACTCCGAGTTAAAGAAGGAAAGAATCCGTCGAATCGAACGATGTGGCGGGAAATTCAAGGTGCCCAGAACGCCGAGAATCGGGATGCCGAGGGTGAAATCAAATGACTCGCGAGAGACGTCAAAGGTGAATAAAACGCGCCAGATCAACACGTCGAGTGAGGCGGGGACGCACCAGGTTGAAGCGAGTAAAGAGAAAATCCGTCGAATCGAACGATGGCTGGAAAATTCAAGTTGAGAAGACAAAAAAGAACAGGATAGTTTATATAAATACTTGTGGGTTGGCCTAGATAGCAGAGCAGAGAGCGTAACAGAGAGAACTCACAGAAAACGGGGTGATGGTTTAAACAAAACCGTGGGATCAGTGGCTGTGCTGAGCGTCAAATATTTATAATAAATTTCGCAAACGCGTTGAACTTTTCTTCAGTCCTCCACCACCACGTTCACAATGTCGAAAAGCTACAAACCCTCCGAGTTACCCAACCCCATGCTCCTCACCGACCCCGCGAATCTTGCTTTCATGGAGGAGAGGGAGAAAGCCTTGGCGCCTATCACAAACAATGTGCGCCTCATCGTCTGATTGCGACGCGTCGACGGGCGATTCTAACCTGTATTCTCCTCCTCTTAGCCCAAGAAGCGTAAATCCGACGCGTCTGAGGCCTCCACATCCACGAAAAAAGCCACGAAAAAGGCGAAAAAAAGCGACGACGATACCCCGAAAGACCTGTTCAGCATCGCGCTTCCAGGCGACGAGGACAGCACGGTCGAGATATACGACTCCTGCGACGAGCTCCGTCGCAAGATCAACGCGTTGTTGCGTACGGGCACCATCACCAAGGCCGCGCTTCTCCGCGACATGTCGCGCGCGGCGTACGCGGACGCGCCGAACATTCAGTCCAAGCAGCTCACCGACTTTCTCACCAAGAAGGGCCCGACGAGCGGGAGCACGAGTCGCGTGTGTTACGCGTCGTACGTGTATTTCGAGAAGAAGAGGATTGCGGAAGGGAAGGCGAAGAGCAAGCATCGGAACGATATGGAGGATAGGTGGGAGGGGCAGGGTGGCTTGCCCAGGGAGAGGGAGCGCGGGTACTTTTGCCATGTGGACGACAAGATCGTTCAAGACAAGCTCGGGGGTGTGCGCGTCGTGCGTCGTTGATTTTCGTGTTGTTGATTCCGTTCTCTGCATCCTCGTGCATTTTCTTTTGTAACACTCTAATACGCGTGGTGCACGCGTCAAATTCAGATTGCATACGACTTCTCACTGCAGGAAAACTTTGCGTGTAAGGTCCAAGGCCGGATCGCCCATAGGCAGCTGATGAATTGTGCCGGAAGGCTTCATGGTCGGTCGCGACGAGGTGCTCGGTCAATTATTCTACTCCAGCTTTATTTTCGCCTGAAGTCAATGCTAAGCACACCCTACGGCAGGAAGAATGGATTTGACGGGTCTCTCGTGATGCAGGCTTGACAGTATCCCCTCATTTAGAGAAACCGTGGATCCAAATCTACTTGACAATCAACGATTGTGATTTTTCGCTGTAACTCTCCTCAAACTGAACACCTCATCACCAGATTCCCACGGTTGAAATTTGTATATTTCTCAACTTTCCTCCGCGGAAGCGGGTTCGATTCTCTCTCCCCATCCTAGAAGTCTTTGTGCTTTGGGCTACGTTGGTTGCGTTGGCAGTCGTGCAAGTCGTGATTTCAGGCAAGTAGTTTCAATTTCGAACGACGATCACGGCGATAGGGGCATCTCCTTCCCTGCGTTCACAATATCCGCGCAGTCAATATACTCTCTGAGATTTCTCCCTGTCTTCTTCAAGTTACAAAACCAGCTTCCAAACGAAAAGAAAAAAGCACCACCGCCTGCAAGCTGCGGAAGGTCAGGTAGGATTCATCGTGGATTTAAAAATTTGCACTGCTCGTTTATTAATACTGATTTGAGGTGGCAGACTGGAAAGCCCCGCCGGATGGGGGTGACGCGTCGGATAAGTATTGCGGCGAGGGAGAAAGACATCAAGGAATGAAAAACGAGCGCGAAGAGAAGACAGCGGCGATGGAGAGAGCTAAAGAAGGAGAAGGAGATAATTATGAAGGAGATTGCGCAATTCAGGGCGGACGGAACATTTCAAGAAGGCGCAGAGCGAGCTGCTTGCGTTGGTTCCTGATTGCCAGGCGTGCGTGAATATGTACTTACATGTGTCGTACTTCGTTTTCATGTTTGCCATCAGTTTTCGTTTCGCAGTCGTCTTTCAAGTTCTTCTCTCGCCAAAGCCAGCCAGCCAAAAAATTGGGTGCAATAAATATATTCAGACGACAAATTACAGAAGGTTCGTGGATGTGTCCGTGCGCACGGCCCGAGGACAACGAAAGAATGAGTGCTGTGATTCAAGCGTGCTAAATAGTACAAGTACATGCTTTTACAATACACGATAAAGAGAAATAAAATAATAACGAGTGAGATGCATAAACCCGAGCCTGCATGAGGGAAATATGATTGATGTAAAGCAAATCTATGCATCCACCTCGCTCCAATCGCTCCCCACATCCACGTCCGCGTCCGCGTCGGACGCGCGGGGTGTGTCTTGGGGTACCGGTGCGGCGGGGGAGGCAGGCGGGAGGAAGGCGTCGCTG
Source organism: Mycena galopus ATCC 62051 (assembly GCA_014925785.1). Taxonomy (NCBI): domain Eukaryota; kingdom Fungi; phylum Basidiomycota; class Agaricomycetes; order Agaricales; family Mycenaceae; genus Mycena; species Mycena galopus. Next base: position 4,623 of record WIQG01000833.1, on the reverse strand, counting down.
TCGATTGCCGAAAGTAAAGGAGCATCGACGTCGATGTCGGGAGATGTAGGCGAAGAAGGCGAAGAGGCCGTCGGGCGGAGCGTCGCGACAGATACGGCGGCAGAGGAAGGTTCACTGGCAGGGGTCTTGGGGGCCGGCGCCGCTTCGGCCTCGACGGCGGGCGAAGGCGAGGAAAGCTTGGGCACGGTGGTGGGTTCGGGGATTGGCTCGGGGACGGGGACGGGAACAGACTCCGACTCCGCGACCTCGGCAGCATCGGTGGCGTTCACATCCTCGGCTGCCACGAGAACAGGTGCGTCTTGGTCTTGCTCCTCCTTCTCATCGATTTGTGGTGAAGGCGCCGACTCGACAGCCCTCTCCCTCCCAGCCCATTTTCTCCACTTCGCCTCCACAACCCGCTCCACCTCATCCATCGCCCCTTCCACCCGTCCGACAACCTCCTTCCGCTCATGCCTCAGCCCCTCATCCCCAAAGCTCTCCACAGCATCCAATTTCGCGAGGAGCCCACTCAGCGCCTGGTGATAGAACCGCACAGGCTGGTTCTGCGCGCTGTACGAGAGGTTCGCCATTACTGACTCTTCTGCTACGTTAGCGCGAGTCGGTGAGGACGTGCGCGAGGTGGAGAAGTCGAGCTGGGTCGGGAACACGAACTCGTTGGAGAGGGCGCTGAAGGATGCGTCGATGGCGTGCACCTCCGCATTCGACGACGCGACGTCCTTGACCGGCGCGGGCGCGGGCGCCTTGCCCTTGCTCTCGGACGTAACGGGCGGCTGCGAGTCAGCAAGCGACATGCGGATCGCCTCTTGAAGCTCGCGCTCCTCGCGCTCCTCCCGCTCTGTCTTCTTCACCGCCGACGTCGAGTCATTGGTGTTGGTGGAAGCAGAAGCGGATTTCGATGGGCCCGCCTTGAAAAAACGCATGTCATTAGTCCCACCGCGTCGCACAATCAAAGGAACAAATTTGCGTACCTGAGGCTGTGCGGGAGCGGGAGCGGCGCCGCCAAGGAACACGTTGAAGAGCTGCTGCAGGTCGACTTCGTGGGCACCGGCTTGATGAGAAGCTGCGTTGCGTCCTGCTGCGCCGAGGAAGTGACCGAGGATCTGCTCGAGACCAACGGGCTGAGCAGCCGGAGTGGAGGTAGGGGCAGGTTTGGATTGAGAAGGCGCAGGAGCAGGGTCAGCTTCCTTCTTCTCAGAGGACGGTGCCGGGGTAGATGCCGTGGTAGTGGAAGTCGAGGGCTTTGATTGCTCGGCCTCGACGCCCGCAGCGCCGAGGAAGTGACCGATGAGCTGATCGAGGGTTATGGGGACCTCCGCCTGGGGTTGGGGCGCGGCCTCCGTAGCGGGCTTGACTTCGTCCTCGGTCTGAGGGGCTGCCTTGCCCCCGAATATGTGTTGCAGAAGGTGCTCCAAGCTCACGGCTTGTGAAGCGGTTGGAGCCGGAACCTCTGTCTTTGGGGGCTCCGCCCTCGCCTCGGCCCGACCACCGAAGAGCTGGTTGACGAGGTCGACGATTTCGACATGGGAAGTCTTCGGCTCCTGAGAAGAGGACTCGTAGTTAGAATCATGGGCACGCTAGCGAGGAACAGACACAAAACGTACTTGAGTTGGCTTGCGCTCGGAACCGGAATCGTGAGCGTGGCGGTAGTGTCTACCAGGCAGAACCGGCACTTGTACCGAATTCCGAAACTCGGGATATGTTGGGCGGTGATGCGGGCGGCCCTTTGAAATAAGCCGAGCATTAGGACCCCGCAATGAACGAATGGTGATACCATCGGGACGTACATGGTGCGCACGGGGAACGAGTGCGTCTTCGGACGCGACGAAGTGTACGGAGGGAGCGAGGGCGCGCTGAGTGAGGGCTTGGAGCTCGGCGCGCCGGGCAGCGAGTGCACGGCTGCGCTCAATGTCGCGGGCGGCCTGCTGAGCCTTGCGCGCTTCATGAATGCGAAGAGCCTCAAGCTCGCGAGCCTTGCGTTGTGATTCCTGGACGCGGAGAGTTTCGAGCTCCTGCTCGCGTACGATGCGCGCGCGCTCCTCGGCAGCGATCTGACGACGGAGTGCGTCAAGGTCGAGGGGGGCAGATTCGTGCTGGAGGGGCTGAGTGGGTATGTAATACGTGCTAGGCTGGTGCTTCAAGCGCTGAATTTGCTCAAGCCTTTGGCGAAGCTGATCCTCCTCCTGCTGCAGCTGTTCCGCAGCGAGATACTCGGCCTCGGCGGCCTTGGCTTCAGCGAGGGCCGCGAGATACTTTTCGCGGGGGCCAGCTTGGGATACGGGGCTCCGATACGAGAGGGCAGACGGGTACGATTGGTGGAACATTGGTCAAGTGGTGTAAAGCTGAAACGGATTGGAGAAAACAGCACGACTGTGCCCCCTTTATAGACATTGTCGAGTCAGACGCGCGTCGGGACGCGTAAGCAGTAGACGCGCGTCGGTGGTCGTAGTAGGTTCCAGAAACAGATGGAGCCTTCGGTCTGAGTCAGAGTCTTGACAAAGCGGTGTAGCCGAGTCCCGTCATCCAGCTTTTGTCAGCGATTGTTCAGCTGGTCAAGTTGTTCAGCACCGAGCATCGTTCTTCTGCAGTCCTCGTCAGCAAGGCATTCATCCCGGGATTCTGCTGGTTTAGGTTCGATATCGGTGCTGGAATATTTGCGACGCAGACTCCAGTACATTTGCCGCGAGTACGTTTTCGTTCAGGTCCAAGCATCAGGAAAACTGCAAGTTACTAGGGCACTATGGAGCACTAGGCGAGTGCTAGGCGAACTAGGCGAGTGCTAGGCGAGCTTCCATAGTGCCCCTAGTAACTTGCAGTTTTCCTGATGAAATCACATCGAGGCATCTGCGTTCTTCAGTAGGGCGTCATCCACCAGGAAGTCTTCTATTGCTAGTGTGGTCGGAGCATCCATAGTTGTCGTTCTACTAGTAGAAGATGGATTAGATTTTCACCTGCTTTCTTTTCAGAGTGTACACGAAAACATAATTGTAGTGTACCTAATTTTGACGTAGAGAGACAGAAAAAGAAATTAGAGTGCACGGTGAGTCGAGAGTGTCCAAAAAGACCGCAAGTTTCCTGAACGACGACCCGGCTACAGAGTAATTTTACCGTGGCCGGTGTGACTTCAAAGGGGAAGGATTCTCTGCGTTTTCGATTTTGGGTTGAATGAAATCTGTGTCCAATTTTTGTTCCTTTTAAGTTGAAGATTGTAAAAGCACATCCCACTGCACCGTGCACGCAATTCCGATAATATCTTCTATTTTCTTCTGCAAAATGCCTCCGAGGACGTCTTCTCAGACTCCATCGGGAAAAGCCGTTGCACAGCCACAACTCGAAGTTTTGCAGGAATCACATGCCAGCGCGCCGAACAAGGTACATAACTCAAATCCTGGGTCCCAAGTGGCTGATCAAAACAAAGCAATACACGCCGCGGTCCGTGCACGCAAGTGGCTGGGGTATAAAAGAAAATCGACCCCAGGGCTAATTTCCCCAGAGTGAGGGCTCCCACCAGGCCCTTCGGGTTGAGCTGGGTACTCAATATCCTTGCCTTTCAGGCCGGTCGACCAGCGCGCTCGCTGGTACTCATCGTTTCTCTTTCAGACCGGTTCACCGGCGCGCTCGCTGGGTACTCACTGCTTGTATTTCAGACCGTGCGCGACAGGCGGGACCGGTTCACTATTGGGCGGCGCGACCGTCCGAGGTGCAGGGGCGGGTTTTCCGTCCCGCCAGAGTGGCTGCCAATGTCAGGGGAAATCGGATGTTGCTCTGGCCGCTGTGCAGCACGTCGGTCAGGTCCGACCCCTGACTGTGTGCTGCATAGTGTCCAGGGCAACATCCAGTTTTCCTGGTGTTGTGCGTCCGCGATTGCCTCAATGTCGACCACGAAGCGGGCCCCCGGCTTTCCCTGGGTGAGTTTCGCGTCCCTTTCAAGCTCTTGTTCATTTACTCATTCCCTCTCAGGTCCCAAAACAACTTCTCGCCCGGAGTTGAGACACCACGTCCGCCACCGTCGAGAGCGCTTGTCTGATCCGCTTCGCTTCCCTCCTGGGGGTTGCAAGCATTTCGGACCCTCTGCCTTCGGTGAAGGGTGAAATGCCCCAGTGCTCACCGTTACTACCTCACGGCGTCTCCTCCTTAGGGCGGTTTGGCAACCCTCTCTGGTTAGTTTTCTTTTTTCCATATCCCACTCATCGCTGACGCGTTTCTTTAGCCCGCGGTTGCGCCTTCGGACCGCCAGGCCATTTCGCGCCCCGCGCACTGCGAGCTCCAGGAGCTTTCGGGTGAGTCACTTTTCCTTTTCCTTTCTTCATTTTCTGACGCGTTCTTCCAGCCCCCAAGAGGCCCGCGTCTGCAGACGCCTTCCGGGGGGTGGGTTCGCAACCCTCGTGCACCCTTGTCGTGGGCCCCCCCGGCTTAAGACCTTCGGGTCGACCAATAGCACGTTAATTGTGGGTTTGTCTTTTCGTTATTCGTTAGACACCTTGTAGTAGTAGTTTACCTTCTCAAAAATTCAGTTACGGTGGTTGTATATTCTGCCTGTGAACCGTGTGAATTCTTTTTCTTCATCCCTCTCGATCTCAAATTCTTGCCTACAAGTCGCAGCCATTGACGTCCAGGAGCGGGGGC